>CALNHX010009887.1:0-45257 GCA_940337035.1 Agriotes lineatus
TTCTGTCAAATTCTTCCTTCAGCCCCACAATTATAACTTCAGTGTGCTCTCGTAATTTTTCTGCATCATTATGCAACATTTCGTGTAAGCTATCTTGTAAATCCTTCTTCAACCTATTCTCTCTTTCCTCTGCATCGTTTTTCAATTCCTGCACACTTTGTACCGTCTTCTCTGCGTCATTGCGGATTTGGAGCATTATCTCTAATATCTGGCTTAACTTCGCCTTCTTCTTCCTCGGCCTGATCTCCCTGGCGCTGTTCTTCTGCTTGCGCTTCGGCTATCGTAATTATTTCTTCTGCTTGCTGCTCCTCCTCCTTTCCTTCTTCAGTTTTCTTGTGTGCTTATTGGCCATTTTATTTTCTTTATATTCAAAATTATGTAAATCAGAGCGCTTCTACTTACTTCGGCAATAAATGCCCACAAATAAAGCTTTAATCAAATTTCTACCCAACAAATAATATGTAGGTTAGACTTTGATTAGTTATTTAATTTGTTTAATTATAAATAATACTATACTACTCAGGAGTTGCTCCAAGCACCAGAGCAAAAGAGGGCGTGGGAGTAGTAATTACGGACGAGCTAAATAAAAGAATACTAAAATGCCACTTAGTATTCCCAAGAATAATAGCTGACTCTCAAACTAAAAGACAAAATCACAATTGTACAGCTATATGCTCCAGTAGAAGGGACGGATGACGCCGCAATAGAAAAATTCTATGAAGCATTACAAAATACAATAGATGAGGCACGAGAAATAACCGGAAAAGTCATAATAATAGGAGACTGGAACGCTCGAGTGGGTAAAGATCCAAACAAAGGACTAGATTGCTTAGGAATATACGGAGAAATAACAATTAATAGA
Source organism: Agriotes lineatus (assembly GCA_940337035.1). NCBI lineage: Eukaryota > Metazoa > Arthropoda > Insecta > Coleoptera > Elateridae > Agriotes > Agriotes lineatus. The sequence continues at coordinate 863 of CALNHX010009887.1, forward strand.
ATTGGCAATAAAATGTTAGAATTCTGTATTAGTAACAATCTAAAAATAGAGAACTCATTTTGGTACCAAACACTAGAAGACCGCTATACGTTTATAGCAGAAGAAAGAAACGCAAAGAGCACAATTGACTACATTGTGTACACCCAAGATATGGAAAATAGTATTGAAGAAATTGTAGTACCTACAAAGAGAAGCAGAGCTAAATACAAAGCATAGATTAGTTATAGCAAACGTCCATGAACCGATAGAGATAGAAGAAGAATACAGCGAATTTACAAGAATCAATATAAGTCGCCTGAAAAATGAAGAAATAAAGATAAAATATGCAAACGAAGTAGACAAATTAGTACAAACCCAAGAACTATCCAATACAGGAAGCTTAATCCGAGTACGAATTTCACCCAATTCACTTTCAATGCTTCATGCCAACATACCGCACATGTGCTCAATAACGTTTAAGTCTAGGGACTACGCAGGCCATGGTAAAATACAAATGTTTTCGTCTTCAAGTCACTCGGTCACAGCACCTGCAACGTGTGGAGTGGCATTATCATGCATCAGTGTGAACTTAGGTCCTACAGCACCTGCAAGTGGAAGCACTATAGGCCGCAGTACCCTATCGGCATTTAAAAACCTCTCAAGGAAAATGAGATCTGTTTTTCTATCAAAGCAGATACCACCCCACATCATTACGGTACCCCCTTTGCAAGAATGGACCTTCTGAATACATCTGAGCCTTTCCAAGCTAACAAGTCGTCTCTACATGCTAACTCTTCGACTGTCAGGGTGTATTCCAAAACGAGATTAATCTGTGAACAAAACCCTAGACCACTGCTTATCTGTCCACAGAATATACTCTGCAGCCCATTCTACTCTGTGTGCTCAATTACCATGCCGAATTGGCGGGGCTTCCAAAGTTAAGTAACGATCTTGAACTGCGGTAATAATGTGTCCACAACCTGGATGTGGTTCGTTAGAATCTCCGGATGTCCTATATCTCCATCACAATCTGCTAATAACCCTTTGAGGTGTTTAAAGCTGCTGCAACATCAACTTGTCTTTGGCCAGCTTCTAGCATACATGCAACCCTATTCATTTCAGCTAAACTTAAATGTTGACGTTGTTGATTACCTTCCATAATAAAAGCATCAATAAAATTAATTTATTATTGAAACAATTGCTATCGCTAGCCCAAAAACTAGCACTAACATCAATGCCAGAAATATTTGATAACAAAATTAATTTATATTGATAAAAAAATATATACATCCCTAGACTTGTGTGGTGTGTGTATGATTTACATTATCTAGCTACGGAGATTTTAAAATGTGATTGACTTTTCTTATTTTCTTTTGAAATTGTTAAAGTTCTTGCTATAGAACAAAAATTTGTATTATACATGACGATAAAGTTATTACTATCCACTCCTGAATCATTAACGTCTTGACTTCGTCTCAACGTTAAACGATTCACTCGTGGATAAAAATTAACTTTATCATCTTGTATAATAAATTACTATCATTATGCTGAAAAACTATACATATTAATGATTTCAGAAAAAAGCTATTCTCTTTGCTACTCATATTTCAATTAACAAAGCAAAACTTACAGGTTTATAGCGCATTTAATAACTAAAAACATCAATTATAGAACACAAAAAAAAAAAGTTTTCCACATAACATAACAGTTTCATGCTATGGCACCACTGTTGAATTTTGTAATTGCTGCTAAATTTTTTGTATGCGATAATTTTTAACTTAATTTCAGTTCCTCCAAATTAAAAGTTTTTTTTTTTACTAAATTTCAGTTCCTTTGCTTTCGCGTTGTTCTGGTTGCATAGCCACATGCTCCAAGTACTGGCCAAACAGCACTCGGATGGGTGTCCGACTTATAGTGGTAGTAAAATCGCAGTCAGCCATGCCTCAGAAAGCACATTAAGCCGTCGGTCCCAGTTGTAATTTCAGTGACAGTCGCTAGGTTAGTTCAGAGAGGCTTGCACAACCTGAAAACTCTGGCACCAGGCTTTCTACCACAAGCCATACGATACACGATTTCTCATTATTTATACAGAACCAAATTCTCGTCGCTTCAATTTTATTATCCTTTTCTCCAATAAAACTGTACATGCAGGGTGTTCCATCTTCAGTGCGATTACATGAGAATCTCTGTCATTAAGAGGTAGAAAGAAAATGGTTTGCACATTCTGTAGTCAATTTTACGATAGCTATTCGAGAAGAAACAGAAATCGAATATGTATTTTTGGTCCTTTCTACAGTCGCAAAATAAAAATGTCAACACTTCAATTTGATGTCAGCTCACTTAATTTTTAAACTATCAAAAACTAAACTAGACTTTCATAACCCTTTCAGGTCGGCAGAGGTTTTGACAATACTTACTGGCTGGACAGTAGCAGGAAGCACTTGCCACTCCAGTGGTTTCCAGTCCTTAACAATAATCTATGTGTTACGGAAAAATATTTTTTACCGTTAAACTTTGAACAAAATTTCTGTGTTTTTTGCGTATATCAAAAATTTCACACATTTTCATTATTTGAAATAGATGACATTATGGCTCTTGTTGTATTACATCCGAAAATGAGCATCGTTTTGTTGTAAACTATAATGTTGTATCTTAAAAAAAAATTAAAAGTGGCTGTTCAATGTCACCTCACAAGCGGGGTCACTTGGAACATAATGTTTAGTTGGTTATAATTTTGAATGCATGTGATACACGTTCAAACTGACCCCACCACTGGAAAGAGCGGAAAAAATTATATAAGATTTGATCACTAAAGTTTCAAAATGAATATTTCAAATTAAAACAACTTGAATTGATTCATTGAATGCAGGTTTAACACCTATAATTTTAAAAAATGGAAAATAATATTCATAATAACAAATCACACAAATTATATTAAGATTTCATAGAAAATACCTTTAGGAATATTATTAATAATAATTTGTTAGGGGAAACCCCCATTTTGCGGTTGTTAAAAGCAATTGCACAATATCACTTAGCACTGTTTGACCGCCAGGCTTCATTTGGAATTTATTATTTATTTTATGAATGAGCGTTCCAAAAGTTTTTAAAGCGGCGGTTAATGTAATTTTTCCGGACTCAAGTTTCCTTGACAGCATTTTCTAATTTTTATAATTTATGCTACCCAACTTTCTTTTATATGTGCGCATTTTCCTTGTTTTTTTTTTTATTAAGAATGCAATCACTTGCAACTATCACTGTTTGAGTTCAACTGCACAAGTGAATAATATGGGATTGCATCTCCTGCTTATTCCTGATGTTCAAAGTAACCCCATCCTGATAAAAATGTTGTAACATTTTAGAAAAAAATTAATATTTGATAAAATAATCAGAAGAGATAAAAATTTTCTATTCTGTAGTCATAAGAAATAACTGCCCTAACATTTTTGATAGGTTTTCAGTACTTATAAGCAATCGTTTGCTCTGCAGAAAAAAAAGTTGAAGTGTCGCAAAAAAAAATTTTTTTTAAAGTTACTTTTTATTTTAGTAACCACTTATTAGGTATGTTCTGCAGCTAACTTTTAATAATTATCATGAAATAAACATTAGATTATTGTACAAAAATATATAAAAGTGATATTTTATATTTTGATGAAGTTCTTCTGCAAAACCCTGGTACCCTAAACGGGTGTCGGGTGATCCTTCGGTTGTTTACCTATCCATAATTTCCAGTGCTTCCGGTCTCTGGCGCCCTCTTTCATTTCGTTTAGTGTTTTCCCCCTGCTATTTCCTATTTTGATAATTTGTTCCAGCCAAGTTTGCCTAGGTCTTCCTCTCTTTCTTTTCCTATTACCTTTGATGTCCATTATTTTTCTAGGTATTCTTTCTGTCGGCATTCTGTGGAGGTGGCCAAACCATACTAACTGTTTATTTTCTATTTTCGTACAAATTTGTTCCTGCTGCAGCATTTCTCTTATTTCTTCATTTCTTATGTGGTCCATTTTAGATTTATTTGCTATTTTCCTTAACACTCTCATTTCGGTGGCGGTCAGTTTAGATTTGTGTTGACTATAGATAGTCCAAGTTTCACTGGAGTATGTTAATATTGGGGATAAGATGGTATTATATATCCTCAATTTGAATCTATTGTTTATCTCTTTTTTTCCAAAGATGGTTTTGTTAAGAGAATAGTATGTCATGTCTGTTTTTCTAATTTTATTTGCTATTTCTAGGTCGATGTTACCGTCATTTGTGAAGGTGCTTCCTAAATAGTCCATAGTTGTTACTTCGTCCAATATTCTACCTTTGTAATTGAAATTATATGGTTCGTTTTTATTCGTTTTATTAAGTATCATTATTTTGCTTTTAGTTATGTTTACTTTCATATTGAGGTTTTCGATTTCCTCTATCCATATATTTTATTAGTTTTTGCATTTTCTTCTTGTTATCCGCCACTAGTAGTATGTCATCCGCGTATAATAAGGCATCAATTAGCACTGGCCTCATGTTATTGTATCCTATGACTGTTCCCAGACCTTTTTTCTCTAGCGTTCTTTAATATTCTGTCCATGACTATTATGAATAAAAGGGGGCTCAGGCTATCCCCCTGCTTGATTACTATTTTTAGTTTAAGTTCTTTGGATCGCTTGCCATTTATTTGTATTTTAGCTTTGGCATTTTTGTATAGAGAGTTGACCAAGTTTATTAGTTTTCTAGGCGTCTGTAATTTTTCCAGGCAATCATCTATTATTGATCTTTGTATGGTGTCGAATGCTGCTTGAAGATCTATGAATGCTATGAATAGTTCTTCACCTGTTTGCATCTTTTTTTCTATTACATTCCTTAGGATGTAAATGTTGTCGTTTGTGTGTCTACCTGGCCTAAAGGCTGCCTGTTCCTCCGCTAGTTTGTTCCTTGTGTATGCTGTAATTTTTTGTTCTATTATTCTTGTATATGTTTTGTAGACCACTGATGATAAACATATTGCTCTGTAGTTTTCACATTTTATTTTCTCTCATTTTTTGTGGATGGGGAGTATTAGATTATTATCCCAGTCTTCCCGTATTTTGTTTGACTTGTATGCCTCCAGAAATAACTTCCAGATCCAGTCCAATCCAGTATCTCCGAGCCATTTCACCATCTCTGGTTCTATGTTGTATTTTCCGCATGCTTTTCCTGTTTTAATTTTTGATACTGCTTCTAATACTTCTTTTTTGTTTATATTTTCATCTTCGTGTTGTTCGTCGGTATCAAATTTTTCGGAAAAGAAAGCTCTCCATCTTTCTGTTATTTCTTCAGTCTTCGTTAGTAGAGTATTGTTTTCGTCCTTTATTCCGCTTAGTTCCTTTTTACCTTTCCCCCTAAGATACTTAATTTTATTCCAGAAACTTCTGTTGTTATTTTTGAATCCTTCGTTGAGTTCTTCCCCGAATTCTTCCCATGCTTTCTGTTTTGCTGCCTTCACCATTTTTTTCACTTGTTTGTTTAAACTGTCGTATCTTGTTTTGTTGTCGTTTCCTTTTGATTGTTGATATCTTTTCCATGCTATTTTTTTCTGTTTCCACCATTTGGTTCTTTTTGTTCCTTTCTTTATTTTTCTCGTCCCGCATAATTTTGTTGCCGTATTTATTATTATATCTTTGAAGATTTTCAGTCGATTTTCTAGTGTCAGATTGTTATTGGATAGTTCTTGGGTTTGTAGTAATGAAGTTATGAACAAAAATAGATTTTAGTCACCCTCCCGTTCAAAGTACGGTAGTTCTCTTCTGTTAGGTAGCATAAGAGGCCCTTATTATTAGAAAAACATTTGCATATAAAAAAATATATATCCTAACAGACAAATAACAGAAAAATATGAAAACTAACACAAACATCCTCCAAAAATTAAGATTATAAGGTTCACATATCATGTTCGGTACAAGTTATTACCAAAAAAATATGAAAAGAGTATGGAACTACGTTAGATTTCCGTCCCAAACCATGCCTCCATACTTGCCAATCTAGTGGTTTTGCGTTAGGTGGGCACGAACATTTTTAGCCACTCGAGTAGCTTCCCGTCATGAAAAGGTTAATGCACTTTTTAACGTAGATTAATATAATCTAGTTGAAATATCGAAAATGTCATTTTTATAATTGCAAATCAGTCTAAGTTAGCTATGGTACCAAGTAACTGTATGAAATGTTGATATTAATTTATGGGAATGATACAGTAACTTTCAAGTCTGTGTAAAGTGGTTTGATTAATTTTAAAAAGTTTTTGAACCGATTAACAATGAGGAATAATTTGGACGCTGTTTGACTTCATGCCTAGATAAAAATATTGAAAGTGGGTGAAATGGTTCAACTAAACAGGAGATTTGCAATTCGAGAAATAGCTGCTGATCTTATTTGGTGCATTGCAGAAAATTTTAACTGAAGCAAAAGCGTCTGTCCATTTTGTTGGAATTGCATAACCGTGTGGCTTCATATTCTAACTTTTTGAAAAGTGTTGTAACTGGAGAAAATCCCGGGGGCATAGTTATGATTCACAGACTTACTTCGGCTGAAAAAAGTACCCCAATCGAACTCCTATGTAAGGCGATAATTTGTTTCAATTTTAAAGACTGAAATGGAGTCTAGAGATACTACTCAGTGAGCTCTGAATACTATAAAGGACCGTTACAATACTTACGACATAAAGTGCGTCACCAATGACCAAATAAGTAGGCAAACGGTGGTAATGCCCCTTGTTACATATTGCTTCTTCCCAGGCAGTTTTTGCATAAAAAAAAATTACTGTGTGTCAGTGACTGTCATATTCCGACTCTTTACAAAAATCAAAATGATCCTAAAGAGCATTCAAGAAAGATGGTTCCAGAAACTGTTTTAAAAAATCGCATCAATGTTGGAATAAGAGTGAGGCAAGCCAAGGAGAGTACTTTGAAGAGGATTAAGTTATATTTGTAATTTAATTAATAAACATTTATTCATATGCCTATTCACAGCATTATTTGGTCACACCTCGTAACTAAGAATAGAACAATTAACCCTTAACTGGTAACGTGCCGTCTGTGAGACTACAAGCAAATTTTAATCTCAAGGTTTCAGCAAAAGAGTACCGCTTTTCGGCGAATGATCTCACCTAATCTTTCTCCTCTTGGTGCCCCACCTATTGCACAATTATTGGTAAATTCCGGGATTTATCACAAATTTGGTGAATTTAAAGCAGTTTGTGCGACACGATTTGTTTCAAAGTCGCAAGTCGCAAATTTGGTGATTTATTATTTTGCAAAAAACATTATTTTGCCGCAAGTCATAACCACCGGACACCGTGGGCATTTCGCGTTCTAGTAATGACGAATCATGGCATCGACCACCCGGGGATCTCCGACAGTAGAATTAGAACAAGAACTTGATGAAATATTTAAATTTTGTGAAGAAAATGTGTAGTGTAATCAAGTAATAAACATTCTTTCGAAAAAAGTAATATAGCGTTGTTATTATTGTTATTATTAAGTTGTTCCCTGGGCTGCGACTTTTAGATATATTTGGCGACATCTGATGACCGGGTTGGCGACTTACGCAGAAAAAATGTGGCAACACTGCTGACGCTGGAGATGTGTTTTATTTTTAGTTCAGTGCAGTCTGTGAGACGGAACGTTACGGTTTACGTGATAATTTTTTGCCACTCGTAGGCATGGCAGGCCCTGTGAATTACAATATTTCTTTAAGTTTTTTTTTACAAATGCATTGCTTTACTTATTATTAATCGTAAAATAAATAAAATTACTTTTGATCAAGTTTTATTTTTTTTATCTTGGTTTGGTAAAAAGTACATTGCCAATTTGTGTTCAAGTTGAAAATTATCTCATGATTTTTTCTTTACATTAAGTTTTCGGTTATTATTACTAAAAATATATGCTTAACAAACCTCTATATATATATATATTTAAAAAAATAATTAACAGTTTCATTTTTTTCGCTTCAAAGGTGTGCCAGTCTCACAGACTGCACGTCACCAGATGTGCTCCAAACTTACACGTTACCAGTTAAGGGTTAATATCCAAAATAGAACCACACACAATTTCTTCACGTTATTCAATCTAGTGCACAATTAAATTATTAGTGCTCGCTCTCTTTCTGCAATGTTCTTATATTTGTCGAACTGCGGTTGCTTAAACAGCAGTTTTACTGTACCTACAGTGTTTAGACAATTTTTTTTAAAAAGTTAAGACAAATTCCAAGACAAACGACACCTCTCAGAGCATTACAATCCTAAGGTTTCTCTCTAGTATGTGTCATATGTTTAACCAAGTTACTCTTCTCTGCTACTTTATATTTGTAAATAGAACATGACTAAGGTTTTTCTCCAGCATGCATCTTTATATGAATAACCAACTTCCCTTTTCGCGCTGCTTTATAGTCACAAATCAAACAAGTATAAGGTTTTTCCTCTGCTTGTGTCCTCATATTGTTAAACAAGTGACCCTTCTGTGCGGCTTTATATACACAAGTAGAATATGAATAAGGCTTTTCCCCTGTATGTGTTCTCATATGTCTGACTAAATCACCCTTCTCTGTTGCTCTATACTCGCAAATAGAACATAAATAAGGTTTTTGTCCTGTGTGTCTCCTCACATGTCTAACTAAACAACGCTTCTCTGATGCTTTATAGTCGCAAATACAACATGAAAAAGGTTTTTCGCCTGTATGAGTCTTCATATGGCTCACTAAAATACCTTTTTGTGCTGGTTTATAGTCACATATACCACACGAATAAGGTCTTTGTCCTGTATGTGTCCTCATATGTCTAACTAAAGTATGTTTCCTAACTGTTTTATACTGGCAAATTAGACATATGTGAAATTGATTACGATCAGTCTTAACGTTTTTCAGGAAATTACTCTTACTTTCTGCCGCATATTCACAAACCTTAGTAACAGAAGGTTCTGCAATGCTTCCACCTGCTGTACATGGACCAAGGGATTCGTCTTTTATATCGACTTTTTCCTGTTTAATAGTCAATCGATGGTAGACCGTGACGGAAGAGTCTTCAACATTCTCTTGCTTTACATGTAAGTCTGCAGTTACTTTGTTTTCATCCAGTTTTCCCAGTGGTTCGTGTAACATGCTCGTCATTGCATTACACAAATTATGATCAACCAATAGGGGACTTCTATTTAAGATAGCATGACACAGAATGATTCTACCCTAGTGTTGTCTTTTGCTACCAGTGACACCAATATAATGGCAAGAATAACTCTAAATTACTAGTTACTATTGAATATTACTAGTTAAGTTGGCATGTACAAATACAATATAACCTGACTTTCTGTATTTGTTGTTGTTCTTTGCTTTCTGATTCTGTTCCTTGTAATCCCGCCAGTAGCCTGTTTCGTGTGTTTTACTAAAAGTGTTTATTCCTCCACCATATACTCCACTAAAGGAAATTTGCATAAACTACGCTAAAGTAAGTTCTTGAACTTAATATATACTTTTATTTTGTGTTATTTGCTAGTTGTAAAAGAGTAGTGATATGTAATCATTCATTTTATGCTTTTAGAAATACCACAAAATGCCGAAATGCTTTTACAAGGATTGTAGTAACACATTCAAGTCTACGAAGTTGAAAACGCTGCGATACCATCCATTTCCTAAACCAAAAACAAACCTCGCAAAATGTTTTTATGGTTAGAGTTTTGTGGTAAAAGAAAACAACTATAAATTACTTATACCCCAATTTCTTGCGGGTAGATCTAGATTGACAAGAGGGACGGAAATATTGACGAAACAAATTGCTAAGGGGTGTATCCACGTTGAACGAGCAATCTAAAGGATCAACACTTTTTTAATAGTTATTAGCAAAACCAATTCAGATGTCCATGTTACCGCTGATATAAAATATATTTAAATGTGATTTGTTTTTGGTCAATTTTAAGAAACCTTTGGTTACTTGATTGTTTCTACTTGTATTTTTCTATAATAAACTTTAAATTATTTTATTACTAATTGCTTAATTGATACTATAATAGTTATTTACTATAGAAGTAGCATAAATAAAACACTATGTGCTTTATTTATGACTGAAAGTCAGGTTATGATATACTTGCACATGCCAACCTAACTAGTAACATTCAATAGTAACTAGTAATTTAGAGTTATTCTTGCCATTATATTGGTGTCACTGGTAGCAAAAGACAACACTAGGGTAGGACTTTTCTCTCACTTGTTTCAAGGTCGTATTTCAGTAGAAGTCCCCTATTCATGTTGCACCTCCATTGTCGTAATCACAGTGATGAGTTCGCATTTATTTACTGCAATATCTGAAAACAAAACACAAAACGAAATTTACTTAGGTTAAGTAATTACGTTTATATACAAAATATTAACAAATTTGCTGTAACTGAATTCTAGCATTTTACTTACATCGAATAACATCAAATTGAAGGAAGCAACTTATACAGAAAATCGCCTAACAGTAAACGTATTGATGACGAACATTCACACCACCAGTATCGTTACGCAAAATGGATAAATCAAATGAAATGCAGGATTCCCATTAGGGCCGTAACTAGCCAAACTTGTACTGTAGGCAAGCCGCTCCTCGGTGCAAAAACGATATATGTGACAAAAATTACTAATGATACTGTATGACTTCAACATTTATCTCTGGATATATGATGTAATGTATTCAAACAAACAGGTAGGTATTTAAAAATAAATCCCAACTTTTTTTATTCAAAATTTTAAAAATAAACAAATGTTAAAATAATAAAACATAACACAAATAAAATGAGAACAGAAAACAAGATTAGAAAACACAATTCTAATTAAAAAAAGTACATATTATTATGTAGTCAGTAGAACATTTTACAAATCCATATATACCGGGTGGATAAAAAACGACCTCTGTTTGAGGCCCGATAACTCATGTTATAGTAGAGATACAGGTTTGAGATTTTCAGAGATAGTAAAGAGAAAACGAAAAATTATGCATACAAAATTTAAATTATTTATTTTAAAAAATAACAAAAGCATAACTTTCTAAAAATTACATTGAAAAAATGCTTTTACAAGCATACTTATTTAGGTAGGTAGTTAAAATCTAGTTATAGAAACTACTTCAACTTGTTTAAAAATATGCTGTATTGGCTCTCCATTTTGCATATGCACTGCTCTCAACGTTTTCTTAAATTGAAATGTTTCTTCGACAATGATCCCGACATTCACTTCATTAGCTGATTTAGCAGGGGTGCTATACGTTTCCCAACTTGGAGACGTTTTTTTATCCACCCGGTATAAACATATGGTGTAATTGCGTCTCTGAGTCACCATTTCATCGGCACCCAAAGGGCGTATGTCTCCCAAAATCGGAACGCCACTGCGTCACTTATAGCGCAACGATAAGCATATGCATTTATCAGCATTCGCGAGTTCAAATCCCAATGACAGCAATGTTTTTTTAAGTTTCTAAATTCATGTAATTCGTATTACTACGTTTTTCTGTATTTCTAGCAGCATTAAGGTATTTTGACCCATTTTGTAGATAATTTTGAAGACTTCAACCATAATTCGATCTAACAAAAGTTGTCTTTCTTGCAGCGCGTTTTACTGTATTAAAGACGTTGAAAACATTTTCTTTTGCAACTTTTTTATGTACAATTAAATTTTAAAAAATGCAAAATTTTAATTTTTATATGACCACCTATGTGGTGCGATTAAAGCTAGTAAAAACATATCAATATGTTAACATAATACAATATAGACAAATAATTACAACATTATGCATAGTAACATATGAACGTAGAATAAGGTTCTGTATTCGCAACCACACTGCCACACTGTTTTGTAGTAATCAATATATTTAAAACGTGAAGCTTTTTATGTCGGAACGTAGTATAATAATTTTTTTTTAATAAAATCTGTCACCGTATAGAGCCGCAGAAGTGTCTTAAATTGAGCAAATTCTAGCGACAAAGTGATTGTAGACAAAATACCATAGTAGTGGAACAAGTAAGCTCTCAAAATCGGTCTGTTGTGTTCTGCTGATTGTTGGAATGTTGGAATGGGCCACTGTACCAGCGATGAGCCCAAAGCAGTGAATGTATATGTATTGTAATATGTGCAATCAGTGGACCCGCTATCACAGTTGTTTAAAATTTAAGTTAGTTTGTCGCCACTGCTGTATTACATTGTTTTAAAAATGGAATCATTTTTATAATTACAATAAAGCCACCTATGCTGTGCAGTGGGCTAACATGTTAATAATTCTAATGTTTTGATTGATATACGTGAGAACTATAAAAAAAACGCCGTTACAATCTGGTAGACATATAACATTTCCTTTGCAAATTGCACAAGGCAAATGTATCGTATCGGGAGCAATTCGTGTTATTATAATTAGCATTATTTGGACTAAAATCGTTAATATTAGAAATTAATTTATTTATAAAATTGACTAATACTTGTTTATTTGTTTTTTATTAGTACGAAAGAAATTCTTTTTTTTCAGTGTCATTTTGGCTCCCCTTACGGCCCTGTTCCCATAACTGACCAGGAACCTGGTAAGCGAAAAATGCCTATAAACACCATATATCTATTATTTACTATATTGCTAGCGGCTATGAGTGGGGAGGTCACGAGGAAGTGAGACAGACAACCAACTCTTCAATGTATATGGTGAGCTGTGCGCAAGCGCGTCGGCGTCGTCCGCGCGGTGGGGAAGTCATCAAGTTTAAAATTCGCTTCTAAAGACGGAGTTCGAATTCTCACGCATGCGCACTTGTTCAAACTAATTTGAACATGGGATTTTAGTGAATAGTGTAAAATAAACTATAATCCAGTAAATACAAAAGTTCACGCAATTAGCCTACAAAAACTGTATAACTTGCGCCAGATAAGATATAGGTCAAGTTTCCGTGTCGTGATAACAATTAAATGTAAGAGACACACGCAACAAGCAGCAGTTCCGTGTTTACAAACAGACGTTGCACTTTTAATATATCGTATGTCGAAGGCACAACGCAGCAATTCTGCAATGTTAGTGGGTTAACATAACAAACTCTAGCATTCAGAATTACGTTAATTTAAACATGTATGATTGTGATTTCAATATTAGGCCATAAAAACATGGCATACATTTTCTGTATATATACGCTGTAATAGGACTAAGACTTCAATATACCTTTAACTACGATTGTGTATATTCATTGATGGGGTTGAACACAGGCTAAAATTGTTCATAGCGAGGTAGCCAGGCCTATAGCTACTTCCCCCTATCTCTTAACAACAAAATAAACTCCATCTCCTATCAAATAAAGCTAAACTGGTTTTAAAACAAACATAAAAGGTGTTAAGTTCCAAACAATTTGGGCCACATCTTGTACAGCACTAGACGATTTATACTCAGAGTGAGACTATGTCGGCGCCGTAATGTTTTCGGCCGTTTCCCGGCCCTACTAGCAATATATGTATAATACATATATGAGAAACACATACTTTCAATTACTTGTTACAAAATTAGAGAACCTGCAATTTTAAGGTGGACACCGACAAACCATGCTTGCTATTACATTTGTTTTCTTTAAACAAAAACGCCGTGCATATAGTACAGGTAGTATAATGTTTTTGTATGTACTCCTGCGTATAGTCCGTTCACTAAACATAAAAACACAAAGTGGTCTTTGATTTCAAGAGTGTACTTCCAAAATTCATCTTTTGTCTAGGAATGTAATTACAAAAAGTTACTAAAACAAATAGGTTAAGAGTGTGACATTTAATTATCATCTGTCATAACTACTTTTAAGGATGTTAAACAAATACTGTGTTGGATACTAATGATGCAGCATTTATTAATAGGTATTTTAATTACATTTTATAAAAGTTCAGGCAAGAATTTTCAGAATAATATGTACCTTGACACTGAAATATGAAATTTATTAATTGTAATTTTTAAATTCAAATTCTGTTTTATGCAGGTGTTGGAAACCTTTGCAAAATAAAATACAGAAGCCCTAGCACAAAAATGTTACTTATATGCCAACTTCAAAAAATTTTAAATGTTTTTGTGTTTACTGAATGGTCTATACACGAGCATACATAAAATGCGTTAAAAAAATGTTGTGGAGAGGGCGCTGAACTATATTTTGTCTTACGACTGCATGTCGGTGATTATTACATCGCTCTACCCAAAATTCAGCGCGCTTGGTCACTTGAGTTGTCAGTTGTCAACTGTCAAATAGCATTTACCTTTTAGCATATATATAATACACATATATTGCTAGTAGGGCCTCGGAACGCCCGAAATCATTACGGCGCCGACATAGTCTCACTTAGAGTATAACGCGTCTCGTGCGCATGCGTGAGAATTCGAACTCCGCCTTTAGAAGCGAATTTTAAACTTGACCACTTCCCCATTGGGCGGACGACGCCGCCGCGCTTGCATACAGCTCACCATTATACATTGAAGAGTTGGCTGTCTGTCTCACTTCCTTCGTGAGTTTCCCACTCAGCCGCTAGCAATATAGTAAGTATTAGATATATGACTTTTAGCAAGAAGACTGTAGAGTCTTCTTGCCTTTTAGACGCGTTATTTATTTTGTTCGTATGCACATTATTCTGTGTCACGCTACAATTTATTATTATGAACAAGCAATCCAGTGAGACAAATGTCTCATTTAAAAAAACAAAAAAGACAGTTTTTCAAATAGAACGCGTATTAAATAAAAACTGTACCCAGACCTGGAAGGTGTCAAAGTGGTTGCCTAACCGATCGACGTTTTAAGGCTCAGAGGGTCGCAGCTCCGTTTGGCTGCTGAAACATTTTTATTTAATACGCGTTCTATTTGAAAAACGGTCTTTTTGTGATTTCTCGAAAACCGGAAGTGTTACGTGACTGAAATTCGGTTCCTGAGCTGACATGACCATTCCAAACATTTAACTTTCATAACTTTTTTCTCTATCTCTTACGGTTTGGCTGCTGAAATAGCGTCCCGGACGGACGGACAGACTAGAGACCCTGTATAAAAAGTAAGATAAGAGATGGGACAAGTGGAACCAGTTTTCAAGGATAAATTGATTAATTGCTATGTTTTTGATAGAATGTTTCAAGATGTTGCCATTGCCAAATTGACATTAACCTAAAAGGACACATTTCTAAATGTCAAATAATCTGATATTCATAAAGTAGGATAGATCTTGCGGATTGTTTCTAGTTATTAATTACCCATCTACATTTCATTACAGTTTCTTTCTAAGTCAAAGACTGATATTTAAAATGAATACTAAAACTGGTGTGAAAGAATGGCACTACACTGGATGAAGTGCAAGCTTGCTAGTTCATATAGGTAAGTTTCACATTGACTTTAAAAGAACCTGTAATAAGTGAAAAGCTTTTTACCCTACAATAATACCTAATAGTTCAGAAGTTTAACACAAAACGAACCATGAGCATTTAGCTTCAGTAATAGTTATGTGTCTTTTAATGTCATTCCACTCAGATGGTAATAACTGTTTTGTTGTGTTTTAAATTTCGCGTTCATTTCCAGCACTTATATCTTATTGTTGAAGAATTTGAAAGTACAGAGCCACACATAAATTCCTTCTATTTTGCTGAACATTTTTATATTGATCTTCTGAATATGTTTCACTCTCACAGCTGTACAAGTGGAATGATGATTGCGCTGCGTTATATTTTAGTTTACTAATTGGGATTTTGTCAGTGTATAGTTAAGTACTAGTCTCACGTAAAATTTTCTTTGCATAATCTGTACGATTTTCAAACTTCAAGTTCTTAATAACATACCTTTCTATCAATATTCACATAACAGCGTCGTTTTATAGAAACCTAAGCACAGTTTCTTACATCCAACTCCTAAACAGCCAATCATTCATGTTAAATGTATGAACAATGACGCAAAAGAACCTGATTTATCTATCACACAAAGGAAATGTCATTTGTCATTACAGCAGAAATTAGAAATGTCAAACGGCATTAATCATTTCAGCCATGGAAAATGGTTCCAACCAATCCGCATTGATCATCCGTATTTCCCGTCTCTAATCTTAATATACAGGGTCTCTAGGACAGACAAGTCTACAGCGTCCCGGATGGTCGGACAGACAAGTCTATTAGATAAAGGATTATGATTTTCGTACGTTAACAGGCAATAAAACGCACGGGTAGTGTTTTAATAAAGGCTCTCAGTAT
Source organism: Agriotes lineatus (assembly GCA_940337035.1). Classification (NCBI taxonomy): domain Eukaryota; kingdom Metazoa; phylum Arthropoda; class Insecta; order Coleoptera; family Elateridae; genus Agriotes; species Agriotes lineatus. The sequence continues at coordinate 17,028 of CALNHX010009887.1, forward strand.
CTCAATTAGATACACAAGGCTTACAACCACTCTTTACACTCTGAATTTTCAAGCTAAATTTAAGAATTTAAAAGCTTACAATCATAGTTTTGAATTTTTTCATAGTTTTTGAACACCAGCAATCATTCAAAAGCAGCAAGAGCACATTTAGCTCGAAATATACATACTATTTTTTCGACGACCAAGTATGTTATTAAAGTAAAAATAATCATTATTTCATTTTATCAAAATATCAATTGACAATATTCAGCAATTTTCAGCAAACACAAAAACATTTAAAGTTTTTTGAAGTTGTCATATGCATACAATGTGTGTACTAGGGATTCTGTATTTTGTTTTGCAAAGGTTTCCACACCTGCATAAAGGCACGTTTGACTTTAAAAATGACAATCAATGACAATTAATATTTTTCATTATTTCAGTGTCAAAGTAGATATTTTTCTGGAAATTCTCGCCTAAACTTTTATAAAATAGAATAAAAATAGATACTAATAGACACTACACACAGTATTTGTCTAATATCCTTAAAAGTGGTTATTTACAACATTTATGAGAGATGTGACGTTAGCGTCGGCCGAAATTATTATTTCTACGCATTGGAATGCGTTCAAATTTCGTTCCGCTAAAATTTCGTCACATTCACCTAGAAAACATCGCCAAAGCGCGAGAAACATGATAACACGGCGTAATCATCGTTCTGCGCCCGCATCGACAGGACGTCGTTCGGCGCATCCCTCCCAAATTTCCAGCACTGATAAACAGTATGGTATTGTATAAATAGAAAACGCACGCTGTTAGAAGGGCCTGCGTCCACCGTCCCTGACCAGCGTCTCGCTCTAGGTCCTCTGGCACCTAGATCTTGATCCGGTCCGAAACACTTGATTCCTGCGACTAGAAATTCCTGTGAAACCTTCCTGAACGCACTATAATAAGAATCGTTTTAAGGCATCGTGATTATCGACCTAAAAGACTTGTTATAAATCAATCTCGATTTCTGTTAAACTTTCCTGAATACGCTTTAATAAAAATCGTTTATGGCTTCGTGATTATCGACCTAAAACGACTTGTTATAAATCAATCTCGATTTCGGTTAAACTTTCCTGAATACGCTTTAATAAAAATCGTTTATGGCTTCGTGATTATCGACCTAAAACGACTTGTTATAAATCAATCTCGATTTCTGTTAAACTTTCCTGAATACGTTATAATAAAAATCGTTGATGGCTTCGTGATTATCGACCTAAAACGATTTGTTATAAATTTTCTCAACCTGTAGAAGCGGCTCCTAGTATACCGACTTGTGTTTTCCCTATTTTAAAGCCCCTCTGGCGAAGCTCCCCTTTTGTTGGTCGCCAAAACACGAAATTTATTCGTAAAACCTAAGAGAGCTTCACTCGCCTCTCAGAAAGTTGGTAATTAATTTCATGTAACCCCTGTGAGTACTTTTGCGTGAAAGTAAAAGTTTCGAATCCCGAAATTAACCACGTAAACCTATCACGAGGTCAAGGTCAACACCGGCAAATGCCTTGAGTAATTTTGTTATAAGAGTTCAGAGCTTTACTCACCTAGATGAATCCTGTTTTAAAGGCGTCCTGAGCCTGTCCGTAATTTAACAATTACAATCTCCATGGTTTAATTATCAAATTTGAAGGTTAACACCGTTTCCAAAGAAATTTGATACACTGTCATCTCACTCGCTGAAAGAGACTTTTTCGGCACTGCGGACTAGGTTGGGGCAAGTCAGGCCTTCGCCCCACGTCAATTTATAGTCACAGCCCCCGAAATGAACAAGATTGCACCCGGATTTATTATATTTGGCAATTGTAAATAAAAGTAACCTTGAATTCTTGCGTTTACAGTCTTGGCCGCTAGAGGACGTTGGCGCCAGCCACAATAGCGGTACGTGCGCGATCTGGGCGATCCGCAACCCGTCCAGCCCGTGAAGAAAAAGGGGTTGTCTGCCTGCCAGGTTACTACAAAGAGTCCAGAGAAGAAACCATTTTATTTTTGTACCAAATACGGGAAATATTTTTATTATGTTACAATGTAAATAGTTATACCCAAATAAATCCCTTGTATGTTATGTGTACTTTTCTATATACTTGAGAGAGTAAATTGGACCTTGGCATCTGAGCTGCCTGATAGTAAAAAGTTCATTAACAGTGGTAATTATTCATAGCTCAAAAGTAAGCAAATAATTAGTCAATGCAGCCTGTTACAGAGATGCTAATTAAATGTCGCACCCTTAACCTATTTGTTGTAGTAACTTTTTCGAAGTACACTCCTAGACAAAAATCGATTTTGGAAGTAGGCACACTCATGAAATTTTGGAAATCAAAGGCCACTTCGTGTTTTTATGTTTACTGAACGGACTATACATTTAAAATTACTGGCGTAGAGTCTGATATGGGATGGGATTATTTAAACAAATGATAAGCGTTGTCAAGGAAACACAATGACAGCGAACTATTTTGCTCTCGCGAAAACCCAAAACCCTCGGCAAGCGGAAAATTTTTGAGCAAATCAAGGATTTAAATATTGGAAACGTTAGCTCAGCGGCGAATGTCAACTTTCTGCTGTCCAATGACAGATAGAAAAATATACCTTCGATGTAAGTCGAAAAAAAACATTTACAACTCACAAGTTAAATTACATTTCAATGGAAATTTATGGAAAAGAACACGGGAAGTAAAAGTGAGATTGTGTGACAACAAGAATCAGTTAAACAGGATTTTATTAACTAAACTGTTAATATATTTACAGAGTTAGTATGAGTTAATTATAATACGTTAGTTCTGGCTATATTGTTACATTCGAAATACCTTAAATAAAGGGGTTTTCAATAGCAACGATCGAACTTTAACAGTTGATAGTAACAATGTTTAACAAGCGACAGTTGTCAAATTTTACGACTAAACGAACCAAGTGTCACCATTTAACTATGGAAAGATACACGCTTGAACAACGATTGCAAATTATAAAATTTTATCATCAAAATAATTGTTCCGTTCGTGCAACATTTCGTTCGTTAAGAACAATTTATGGTCGGAATAATCGTCCCACAGAATGCACAATTCGACGCTTAGTTTCAAAATTTGAAACGATAGGCTCCATTACTGATCGAATAACACCTTTGGTGATGTGAACTGGCCACCAAGGTCGTGTGATCTTACCCCCTTGGATTACTTTTTATGGGGATATATGAAATCCCAAGTCTATGCCAATCAACCCAGAACAGTCCAAGCCCTAAAAGAAAATATCACTCGGGTTATTAGGGATATTGAACCCGAAGTATGTGAGCGCGTCATCTCCCAGTAGAGCTCCAGAATGCGCGCCACACAAAGAAGTGGCGGCGGCCATTTGGCCGATATTATCTTTCATACATAATGGTATTAAATGTACTTTCTGTATAAAAAAAAAGTTTTTCATGCTATCACATACACAACTTGTTTTATTTTAATTTAGAAATCGATCGCTCTTATTGAAAAACCCGTTATTAAAATTAGTTTCACATGTAACATAATTTGTAGGAAGATATACGATTAAATGCAATCATCTTCCATCAGATCGAGCTAAATTTTGAATTACATGTAGTCCATAATGCATATTTGATGTTCCACAGCTTAGCTCTGGGTATAATTTCCTTCTTGTATACCATGTTTGCACTGGCGGATCTAATGGGGTGTCAATGGGTCAATTGACACCCCCTTTAATAGGATAAAAAGTTGACTAAAAAACGCACCCTTATAGCATCCGCTCGTAATTTAAATTTGAGTTTTCCGAATGCATTATCAACATTCTTCATTTCTTTTTAATTCCAATAGGCGCAAATTTTCACTCAACCCACAGCGTTAGTGGGGCTTTTGTCGCTGGTCATTGTCGATTCTGTGACCTGTCTACTGCATACCAGTCGTTGATATGTATCTCCAAAACAACTGACATTAGACCCATCCAACTTGATATAAAATTATTAGTATTTCAATGCAAAACTTTCAAGTTACCTAAATATAGGACAGAACTTTTAAAAAATAGTAAGTTTGATTCGCCACACTTTTTTGAGCCACTATTTTATTTTTGTTTGAGATTTACAATGCAATCCGTTACAATATTATATAACAATAAGCATTTGTGTGAATTGACAACATTGACATGATAAAGAGATATGTTCCAATGAATAGTAGTCTCTATATGAAGATTTATACTAGTATGTTAGTAAAACTAAACTTTACAGTCTAATGTTAGCGAGAAAATTTATGGCCGGCACATTTGGATCATATATCCTGTCTTACCAGGAGCCAACAGTGTTTTCGCTATTTAGTTCCAGATATGTGTGCGCCAGGTCAATCCCTTATCTAGATGTATACCGAGATACTTGATGCTGTCTGTGGTAGGTATGATTTGGTTTCCTATCGTTATTTCTGGTGAGTCCCCTCGACATTTGGTAAAGATGATGTGGTTGGACTTAGCCTCGTTTACTTTAATCCTCCACTTCTTGGTCCATCTGTCAATTTCATTAATACTCTGTTGTAGTATGTTGCTTGCCTCAATTGGATTTTTGTGAACAGCTAAAATCGCAGTATCGTCTGCGAATGTGGTTGTAATCACATCGTCATTGGTTGGGAGATCAGCAGTGAATAAGAGGTACAATATCGGACCCAGTATACTACCCTGTGGCACGCCAGACGTTATTGGGTGTAGTGCTGTTATTTCATTATCATATCTCACTTGGAAGTACCTCTCGCTTAGATATGATTTGAGGATGAGGTAGACTTTTTCTGGTAGTGTCCTTCTGACCTTATAGAGGAGTCCCTGGTGCCATACCCGATCAAATGCTTGGCTAATGTCTAGGAATACTACGGCACAGTAATTTTTATCGTCGAAAGTTTTATTGATGTGTCGACTACACGGTGCACCTGTTCAATTGTAGAATTTTGCCGTCTAAACCCGAATTGGTGATCAGGTATCAGGTTCCTCTCTGCGACTATCTTATTTAACCTATTGGCTAACAGTTTTTCCGCAAATTTAGATAAGACAGGCAACAAACTAATCGGCAGATATGAGGAAGGCTCATGCGGTGGTTTGCCCGGTTTTTTGATTAGTATTATTTCTGCTGTCTTCCTCTGGGCTGGAAAATGTTTTAATCTAAAGGCAGCATTTACGAGCTGTGTTAGCATAATTATGCCCTTACTAGGAAGTTTCTTAATTACTTTGCCCGTAATCAAGTCGTATCCGGGGGCCTTTTTTGGGCTTAGGTCATTCAGGATTACATCTTTTACTTCTTTTAGTGTTACTGAAGGTACAGGTTCGCTAGGTTGTTCAGGCTCTCTTCTAGGAATCTTTGAATTTCTTTATCCTCGTCTTCGTAGCCCTTTGGTAGTGGCTTAAAAACATTTTCCAGGTAATCAGCAAAAGTTCCAGTCTTTTCTTTGTCTGTTTTAGCCCAGCTATCGTTTGGTATTCTTATGGGTGGTATATGTTCTCTTGCTTGTTTTAATCTTTTTGTTGCTATCCACAGAACATATGTAGTGTCAACTGTTGGTGTTAGCCTTTCCAAGTATTCCTGAAATGATCTGTTCTCGAGTTCTTTTAATAATTTATTCAGTTGTCTCGCTGCACGATTAAAATTTGTTTTATCTCGTGGATATCTAGATAATTGCTATGTCTTTCGAAGTCGTCTTTTTTCTAGTATTTTTTCACGAATGTTTGTTGGCCAATGAACTTTTTTTTATTTTGATTTTTCTAGCACCAGTGTTGCCTCCCAAGCAGATTCTTGTATTAGGGTGGTGAAGTTTTGTACTTATGTTTCTAACTCTTGTATTGTTTTGAGCAAGACTCTTAGTTTTGTTTTGTCATTAATTAGTTCTTTGAAGTATTTCCAGTCAGGTATACGGTTGTGAAGTTTTATCCTCGGCTCCTTTTCTTTTATACCCGAATAGACGGTCGCTATTACTGGAGAGTGATCAGATGCTAGGTCATCGTTTGGTTCAATGTCTAGAGATCCTGGAGTAAACCCTTTAGTGACAAAGAAGTCGAGGCAGTCTGGTAGCTTATTGGGGCCCGTCGGCTAATATGTTGGTTTATATGTGGAGAGATGGTTCAGGTGTAATTCATTAATTACCGCGTGTAGTATTTTACCTCTCCCAGGGGCTGATAGTCTGGATCCCCAGCTGGTGTGTTTTTCGTTATAATCACCACCTGCTAAAAATCTATGTCCAAGCTGGTTGAAATAATTGATAAAGCTTTGCGGCAGGGTAGTTTGGAGGGCAATAGGCTGCAGAAACGGTTATTGGACCGTGCTAGTCTTCTATGACAACACTTGCTGCCTGAAGACACGCTTCTTCGATTTTACCTAGCATGTGGTGTTTTATACCATTTTTTATGATAATTGCCGCCCCCGTACTGGCACGTCGTTCCGTGTCCGAATGTGCTGCAGTATATATTATATAGTGTGGAATTTTAAAACTAGTATTTGTTGTTAAATGTGATTCCGATATTAGAAAATTATCGATCTTGTTTAAAGCTAAAATAATTCTAATTCGTGTTTGTGGTTTGTGATGCCATTAGCATTCCACAGTGCAATTTTGTATAATTGTGCCATTATTTTTGGGTTTTGTAGCATGCCTCATCTCTTCTCTGAGCTGTCTGATTTCTTGTGTTAAATCTAATCAAGATTGTTGTTGTATTTCTGCTGCAAATGTATATTTTGTTGCTGTAGGTATGCATTTTGTTGTTGTAAGAGGGTTATAGTATTATAATCAGGTTGTTGTTGGCATAATTGCGTATATTGGTTTTGTTGAGGTTGTTTTGCTGCTGTTTGAGCATCATACTGCACCCTGGTTTGGTTTGTTGGGATTGTATGTTTGGGGAGTTATTATCACTGGATGTGGTGGTGGTGGTAACTTACTTTGTGCATTTGTTTGATTTAGCGCTTATGATTTCTAAATAATATACTTCGCATCTTTTATAATTTGTGGGATGTGCTCCTTTGCAGAGCGCGCATTTAGCAAGTTTGCCATCTGCTTTTTTCTTGTTGCATGTTCGATAATCATGTCGCCCTGCACATTTGACGCAACGAAATTGCTGAGTGCACTGATTTCTTGTATGGCCATATGCTTGACACCTTTTGCATTGGACGATCGTTTGTTTTTTGTTTGGAGTTTCAAACCGTACAACTGCGTTTAATAGAGTTTTTATTTTGTATATTTCACTGTTATTTACTTTTTTCTCGATATCTATGAAAACTAAGTTTTTTGGCGTTTTCTTTAATATGCCTAATACTGTCATTATTTGTATGACATTATGTTCTTGTTCTTTCAGCGCTTCTACGATTTCATCGTGTGGTGATGTAGGTTTCTTAATACCACTCTGTAGCACTTCTCCTCTGGTAATTTATATGTATGTCTAATTATGTTGTTAGCGTCCAATAGCGTTTTGAGATTTTTGTAACTTTCAATACTATCTGTCTGTATCTTCATTTTATCGTCCGATAAAAGTTGATATGTGAACTTGCTAATGGCCGGTTTAACTAATTCTAACAAGTTTTGCACATTTTTGTTGACATATAAAATAAACGGTGGTATCTTTTGAACTTCTGTTCTATTGCCTTGTATATTTATTTCATGCTGTTTCTCTTTTTCTGCTAGACCGCTGAGTGATTGGTACGGAGTTTTTGTTTGTATACTACCTGTATTTGTTCGTTGTTTACCTCCACTGGTTTCATATTGCTTACTGACTTTATTTCTTGTGCGTTTTGTATGTCGATATTCTACTTTTTGGAATTCGTTTGGTTCAAAACGTTCATCCTCTGAATCCTCGCATGTATTTTTGCAGTTCTGTGGTGTGGTTGGTGTGTTATTTTGACTATTTACTACTGGAGACCGAATTATTTGCTGGCTCGGATAGAATGCTGGTTTTGCTGTTGCTATATTAAGATATGGAAAGTTTTGCATTGTTTGGCTGTACGTCAGTGGATTTGGTTGGCTATTCCTTTTATTGACGTATAGTGTTAATTTAACTTGTGTCTTTTATTTGTTGAAAACGAACAAAATATCAAATAGAAAAATAACACCCCATGAAGGAGCTTGACCTGCAAGGCGGAAGGTCAGAGCTTCCGTATCCTCGCTTTCACACCCGGCTTCCGCGTGTCAAATTCATGACACGTGGTGATGTGGTGAGCATCACGCATTAGACAACTGCATTATTACCCCTTATTCTTTCGAACGCAGGTTCCCAATTATTTAAAGCGACTGGGTACCAGGCATCGATCTGGGATTTAAACTCCAGACTTCCGCACCGCAGTCCAATGCTCTAACCACCGAGCTATGCTGGCAACATAGTAAGCATTACCTACCTAAAATATTAGTTTAGACTTACTGTTTAATCGACAAAAATTGGTTGACCTCCCCTTAGGAAGTTTCTGGATCCGGCTATGCATGTTTGGCTCAATATAACAATGCAGCCCCTAAAACGAAATATCATTAAACTATACAGGGTGTTCCGCAACTGGAGAACCATACCGAATATACATATTCTTGTGGTCATTCTAATTCAACAAGTCCTGATAAACATATATCCTAGAGTGAATAGTTTTCGAGTTACGAATAAGCTAAAACTTCAATTGGTATTATTTCTAACATTCCCGTATTTAATTTTAATGCAAAAATTATGCTGATCTAGATTGCTTAGTTTTGGTTTGTTGTTTGTTTTGTTTGTTTGTTTATTAAATTTCATGTAGTGGCTATAAAATTAACAATAATTAGTTGCAATGGCTACATTTTCTAATCAGGAATACGCAGATATTTTATTCATGTACCTATAGTTTTTGTGATGGTAATGCGCGGGCAGCAGTTGCAGAATATCTCTGGAGATTTCCTAATCATATGCTACCAAGTAAATGAGTATTTAGTGCCGTCTATCATGTATTAGATAATATAGTAGTGTATCAAACAGGAAAATTGGAAGAACACCAAGACGACGCACTGAAGCGTTGGAGAATGAAGTACTAGAAACAGTAGAAGGTAATTCCACCACTAGCATACGACGAATTTCTGCTGGCCTTAAAACTCCCCAACCCACATTATGGGGAATCGTGCATGACTTTGGTCGGATTTTCTATTGTGTAAATAAAAGCTAGTTTTTTATATAATAAAAAATGAGGCTACATCAAGTGGCACTTTTCATTTTACTGTTATCAACCTAAAATGAACAACTTTGGTCTGCCAAAATAATAATAGTTCAAAAACAATCAACGACTTTATTTATTTACCTAAGTGACAGCATTAAAAGTTCGACGACGTTATCCAGTTATACTTAATTTAATTGCAGTAATTTCACAAGTGAGCAAGCACATACATAAATAAATCTTCGTGCACATACAAAAGGAAGGCTAGGTCAACGATTGGAGTCCTGGGTACTACCGGCAAAACTAAATAAAGCGAATAAGCATATATTCGTTAACTGCAAGTGCAATATTACCTGCGAAGCTGGTTGGAGAATTAGGGCCGGTTGCAGAAAGCAATGTTAAGTCTGGTGTTAGCTAACATCGCGTCAAAGTGAACAAAATCGCATCAAATTTTGTTTACTAATGTATTAGTTACCATAAGCATTTGAGATTTGATTCGTTTTTGTTCACTTTGACGTCGCGTTAGCTAACACCAGACTTAACATTGCTTTCTGCAACCGGCCCTTAGAGCTCTAAAGCAAAACGCATTTTTGCTAACCTGAAACCTGAATATCCTATCCAGCCCCCCCCCCCCCCCCTACATCAGAGCGATTGTTCCTGATTTTAAGTTACAATTCAACAACGCAAGCCGTCATATACCGGTCATCTGAACTACTGGAGCATTGATGCTCACATGAGTACGAGGATAGAGAAAGAGAGAATTTAGAAACATAAATATTTTTTTGCACTACTAGTCTCAGAACGCACCATTATTGGCCTATCTTTATGCCTACTCTTCCGGCAACGGTAGTAAACCCCCCGATCGTTTACAGCTAGCTCGCAGGGGGGATGTGGTTTACGTTCCTCGTAAAGTCCGGTTCTGTCTTATGTCAGTTAAAATTGTGATAAAATTCCAAGACGCCACCGTGAAATTCAACCCTTAACTGGATGGATATACTTCGTTCACGGCCGAAGCAACGGGCCTGCTACAAAATACTTACGTGGTGACTTAACTGCATGTCAACTAAAGACCTAGTGGCTTTAACTACTGAAGTTTTAGAAAAGACTACAAAAATATCTAGAGAGAACACCGACCCAGGATGATATAAATGCAGAATGGGAAAATCTGAAGAAATGAATAGAAAAAAGCGCAAATGAAACAATAGTAAGAAAAAGAAAAATTAGAAGCAGAAAAGGTATGAGGGTGTGGAACGAGCAACCAGAAAATGCAATTTATGAAAAACATTCAACGTACAATATGCATCTACAACAACAAACGCAAGAAAGTTTAAAAGAATACAAAAGAAAACGTAACTAGGTACTTTAAGCAATTTACAAGATAGTCACACCAAGATTATTGGGACAGATTTATGAGTAATTTAGAACACGACATTCCTGGACGGCAAACAGTGTCTTTTAAAATATTAAAACACCTTAACTCCGCCGAAAAAGATGTAGCCAAACTAAACAACATAGACAAGGAGCAGTGGAAGACACATTATAGAACACTGTCGTGTGATCAAACAAAAACCGAGTACCAACAAACAGAAATAATAGACAACTACCATAATAACACAGTAGATATGATATCAATAGAAGAACTAAAAGAGGTGCTAAGGCACATAAAAAACCGAAAGACCACTGGGTTAGACCAACTTAATATAGAATTATTAAAATATGGAAGTTCCTTTTTCGAATTTAGATTTTTACATCAATTAAATCTGGTCTGGATAAAATCCCAAATTCCAACAGACTGGCAAGCAGCAGAAGTAATACAAAAACTATGGAAGATAATGAATAGAGATGGATACCCAGACCATCCTATAAGAGCAGTACAAAGTTTGTATAGATCGAGGCACAAATAGTAATAAATGCAGGACATGGCTGACTGGAAGAAATTAATACTAACCAATCGATATACAAGTTAAATCAACTATGTATAAAACATAACATAAACATATTAATCCCCAAAACAAGGCAAATTTCCTGTCCGCTCCAAAATTGTTATCAATCACCAACCCTACAGCAAGTATCTCACTTTTGGTATTTCGGCTCCGCCATCTGTTATGAAAAAAAACATAGATATAGAGATCAAAGTACAACGATATCAAACAATATGCGGCATAATCAATAGAACACTAAGCAATAAAACAAGAAACAATTCCAGAAGTAAGCTGTACCAAGTCATTACCACACCCACATTAATGTACGGAGGGGAATGATGCGCGACATGATTCGTAACAAAGATATACGGGAAGAATTAGAAATGTATGATATAAATGAAAGGATAGAAGACAGTAAAGAAAAATGGAAAGAACACATAAGAAGAATGACCGATAGTAGGCTACCTAAGATAATAATTAAATATCAACCAAAAGTAAAGCGAGACGTAGGCAGGCCAATGAAGAGGTGGTCCTAAATTACTTCGGTGAAATCGGAACAGACAAGATGCTTATAGCCTGAAGTGAAGAAGAAGTTCAACCTTTCTTTACAATCTCTGGCACTTTTACTCAATCAAACTAAATATGTAGCTTACAAATAAGGTTTATTACGCCGTTAAATGAATGAGGTTGGAAAACAGACAATATACTGTGTAAATACAAAAATGCTCAACGCATAAATTAATTTATAAAATTTGAAACTCAAGTAAGCAACGCAACAAAGATATATCAAATGGCAAGTAACTAGCCCTGTAAATAGAAAAAAAGAGCTCGACTCAAACTAGTTAACCTCGAGTGTACAACTCAAAACAACAAACCACGAGTGTGCACTGTCGAACTATCTTCGTCCAAGGAACAAATCTTATAACTAGACCGGCATTGCGATCGGTATGCGACTTGCACAAATTATTATATCACATCGATGTAGGTACGACACGCAAACACTGAGGCCACCCCGAGCGCCCATAATCACTCGGGGCGACGGTTACACAATCAACTTCTTAACTAATCAAGCTCTCGGCAACAAGTTGTTGTATTCGCGCGCAAACTTCGCGTTTCGCCAGCTCTTTCTAGTCGCACGGTGCCCAGTTGCTCTTGCAGCATGGAAAATTTTGGAATGGACTCAGCTTCTGCGATTTAGCAATAAAACGCAAACTCGGAGGAATAACTCGGGGAATTTTTGATCGGCATGTCGCAACTCGAATTCGTCAAAGGCGTCATGAAGCAACGCAGTTTCTAGACTCCATCCGGTCACACAGCTAGGCGATGGTTAATCAAGACACTAGAGGTCAAGGTAATTAAAACGGAGTTCAAGGTAATTAAAACGTGACACAATTGTTCTGTAAGACAAAGCACAACAGAAAAGCAACACACATCTTCACAGGAACATCCACGCTAGTCGTCCTCTAAAATTGAATTCTTTAAATGCGTTATGAAACAAGGTGGCGTACTATCTACTAGAGGCTAGGCGCCCAGGGGTTCAAAATGTTCGGAAGCACAAACGCTTAAGATTAGAAATTAACATAACAATGGTTAAAAGTTCTACATAGAATTTTGCAGAGTAGGGAGTTCCAACCCTAGCAATGCATCTTTTACACACTACACATCGCAATAACATGGGACCCACGGCTTTACATCACTTCCGAATAACGGCATTCTGTAGAGGTTTTTATCCGCATTCAATTTTTAAAAACTCCACTAGGACCGGGGATCGAACTCGCGACCCTTAGATCAGTAGCCAGAATGCTTAACCACTGAGCTACCAAGCCCGACTGCTCGCCTTTTATGTTTATTAATGAAAACCATGTCAACGACTGTATAAGATAAGATAAGCAATTAAAAGTGATGGAACACTAATAGAGATATTTTTAATCTTGTTATCTTGTTTGTTGTGTTTCAAGAGTTTCAAAGGCGACGCTACTCGTAAGATAAGTTACAATCTCAAGGGTCGTCAATTAGAATTTAATTTGAAACCGATGCCTGAAGACCTACACGAAGATAGAATGTTGAGTAACATCAATTATGGAAAGTTATAACCTACGCTACATAAAACCTGCAGCCTGACGATCAGGTGGGTATAACCTTTGTGGCAACATTTTTGGGCGGCGGTAAAAATTCGATGGAAGATATCTGGGATCTGGTGTCAAAAGGTGTACCAATCGAACACCGAGGGCTTCAGCATCGTCACTTTTTGCCTCGGGGTGACATCTGTTAGTTTACCGACGGGGCGTGGTGAAGGTCGTAACTACATTTGCTTCGAAATGGAATGTGCAAAGCTATTCTAGAAAAAAAACACTGATAATAAGTGTCTGAGTGTCTTCGTTGGAAGCTTATAGTGGTTATTGCGAATGTCACTAATGACCGAAAATATTGTGACGTCGGGTCCACGCCAATTGGGCACCAAGCTCTCGATGTAATAAATGTAGACCGGCGAACTGAGCACCAGGCAGATCAGGTACCTTTTCAAAGCGACCCTTTGAGACAGGCGAATTCAGCACTTTGACCTCTGTCCACTTTGTAATGTTAATCTTTTTATTTCAATTTATAATTATTATTAGCACACAATTCAAATTTTAACGATATCATTAAAAACCAATTTGTAACTCGTTTGGTATTGGGAAACCTCATCATCAAAATTATATTTTTCTCCCAAACACATCTATTATTTGCGATAAATGAAATAATATAAATTATGATTTTTCTGAAGATATACTGCAATGTAATAACATAATTATTGCTAATACATTTTTTAAATAAAAGAAGGCCTACTATGACTTTTTGATTTTTATTTGGCCGAGAAAGATAACTGTTTGCATTAATTCAGCACCTGATAAATTGTTAGTTTGTTAATGAACAAACTAGTAATACAGTGCGCAATTGGCTAATCTAAAGTGCTTAACTGGTCGGTCTCCGTTTGGTCCTTGGTGCTCAATTGGTGTGTCCGGCAACGGTATACATTTTTACCTGGAGTAGTAAAGTGCTCAATTGGTGCCCGTCCGTGACGTCTTCCATATAAACTGCATTAGAATATGTTAAACACATGTTTCAATTTGCATGGCGTTGTCTCCCAAACAAAATCCGTTTTGCGGATCGCACCAGGCGATTCAGGTAGAAGCCCAGCATTCCAAGAATCAGCGCAACCCCACTTACGTTCCCACAAATAAGCGCCGCGAGTTACCCACGTGAGTTCTCAATTTTCGAAATGTGCCCACGTAAGATAAATCTGAATCCAGTTTCTCACTGAGAAGTAGAACTGACTAGAATATCTGCCCGAACTAAACCTTCCCCTATTACCTAGGTTAGTAATACTGTCTAGTGTAAATCTCACTCCAGAGATCATGTCTGATTAGCCGAACCTAGGGGTCGTACGGTCCAAGCGTACTTGGAGCTATCAACTCCCGGCACGAGCGGTCTAGATTTTCACTTAATTAAGGCTTAGGTTTAAGTGACGCCTGCGCCCCCTAAAGTAATGCGCGAGCAGTTCCGGGGGGCAATGGTAGTCGGTAGAAAAAAATAAAAAAAAGGGGGTCGCAGTACGCTTGGAGTTATCATGTTGACAGGCGCCGAAATCTTACCTAATCTCCTAGGTTAGTAGAACTGCATGGTGTAAATTCCAGTCTAGAGATCCCACCCGATAATCTTAGTTTCGAGTCGCAGTGCGCCTGGATCTACCATGTTGACAGACTTGATAGTGTCTCCCTAAAAATTAACACCCTAATCTTTGAGTGACAGCGCGCCTGGATCTATCATGTGACAGGCTTAGGGATTTTCCCTCTATCAATCTACGTCGCTGAATAAGCCCGGGCGACAGCTCCAAATAATTCGATGCCAAGCGGCGATTTACGCCGATTTCAGAAACTGCAGCAAACAGTAAATTATTCACCGAAGACCAGCCAAAGGAGACCGTGTTCAACTTACCTCACAGGGCCCTTCATCCTGTGCCCCGATTCTGAGCTGTAAATCCAGCAAAGCGTTCCAGCAGCGCTAGCAGAATCCTCCGAGTTGAGCCCGCCGCGCCGGCCCGCGGACTCGCCCTTCCACGGCCCCGCGAGAGATTGTAACATTTGATTCGTTTGTTTTAACTTCATGAGGTGGGCGGGTCGAGGTTTAATGTTTACGATGTTTGCGATACTTATTCACATCTTCGATTATTTTTTACTGATACATAATAATAACTTCTAATACGTTGTAAACTGTGTAAACGGTATAAAGGGTTATATTATGTATATTATGTATGTATGTATGTATGCTGTGAGAGTTTGTAAATAACTCGGTGTTCAGTATCGAGTTTGCATCGTGTTAAATTCTAACTGCTGACATTTTTCGCGATAACTGATGCACAACAACGGCAAATTTAAATAAACTAGACGAAGAGAATTTGGGGTAAGGACGCAGGAAAATTTTACAGCAGGTAGGAAGGATAAAGTGTAACTATTTGCAATTTGCAGTCCTGTGAATTGTAATTACATCTAAAATTTATATTAATTAAAGTTAGAAATGTAACAACTCATTTGGATATCATTGTCGATTACATTTCCACGAACAGTACAGTATATATAAACAAGGTTGAAGTATCTGGTCAGGTGAGGAGGCGTTATTTTCGCTGGTCACAGAGTTGGCGTCGACACACATCACAGGGGCGAAACGTAGAGAGGGGGGCGTTGTTGCTAAAATCCGCCAGGGGCGAAGTGGAAGATTTTCTCGATATACATTGGCACTTGGCCACGACCGGAAAACTTCGAAAAACATAGAACTTCTTGAGCCCCTCACTATTAATCCCACTTAAGTCGCTTAGACAAACATTCGCTCGGTAAAAGGGACCACACGTCATAACAATGTTAAAACTTCCGGCGGCTCGACGAACCGATTTGTAAAGTAATTTGTAGCGCAATAATCTGGGGCTGACATTTCTTCAAATAAATCGTAGACATAGAAATACCGCAAGCTACGCACGCGTTGCCACCGACGGAACAACGTGTTGCGACCAACACTTAAGCTCGAATTCCTGTAAAAAATATCCGCCAAAAGCGTGATACGAATTTTAACCGGGAAGAAAGAAATCCACATGGCGGGGCAACATATGTTCAACTCCGGGTCATAAAATTCGCGAAGCCGACGGGCAGATGACACCGACCGTTTCGAGTCACGTCTACCCCACGGTCATAGGGGACACTCGAATTTCATTCACAGAAAGCCGCTAATTTAAAAAGCGACACGAAAAATATGCCACGGGGCCAAAACGGGTCGAGTTTGGGCTCGTGAGACGGAGGAAAAATTAAGCTACCTAATGAAAACATCAAATCTGTCCAAACAGTTCAGATAGCAGAACGCGCCCCGATTTAGAAACTTGAAAACAACGACCGGAGCCCGGGCGGCTGAGGGTAAAAGGCATCTCATCCGCCGAGGTAATTTATTTTGGGGCTCAAGAAAACAGAAATTCGGAAAGCTTGCAAGCTGGATCGGATACCATAAATTTCTAACACAGAGGCAAAGGTCCGCGTGAACATCAGTAGAATAACCGTCCCCTCTCACCGGCGAAAGCGGTCCGCCTGCGCCGACAGCAACCCCCATCGCGGCCCCCGCTGTCGAAGAACGGCCACCCCACATACCTCCCCTCCAAAAGCCCGAGCTGCCGCTCGGTGTTAAGCTGCTGCCTCACAGGGGTGCGAGGGCGTGATGAGAAGAAAATCCCCGAGAAGATGTGGAAATGAGATCATTCCGGCAGCGCTGGGTCTAGAGTCCGCCCAACGTAAGATAGGGACAGGCACGTCATCATTGGCAGGGTGCGCAGTGGTTTGGCGATTACCCCGATGAGCCATGGTTACGTAGCAACGGCACGTTCTTAAATAGGCGTCCTGTTACCAGGGGGTTTAGTTGTTGATAGGATACGCGATGAGTTCACTTGTATCCGTGTACGCCACTGCCAATTCTTGAGGCGCGTGACGTAACAAAGATCCGCGCAGCCGATCTGTGACGTGCCTGTCCCAATCTTACGTTGGGAGAACTCTACGAATTCTGCAGCAATTTAGAATACGTACATGTTTGGGCGAAGCCCTGATAACGTAACTTTCCACTATAAAGGAGGCTACGCCTGTGAATGATTAGATGGGTGTACAGGGTCGTACTAGGCGAGCGAGTGACCCCAAACCGGCCCATTTCAAAAATGACTTATTTGGCAAACAAACCCGATTATTAGGCAAAAAACAATATTTTTTTTTTAAATAAAAGATATATTCCAAAAACAACTACGATAATACAAACAATATAGAAAACATAAAACAGATTAGTAAACTCTTAGCGCATATAGGTGCAACTAGATATCAAATAAATAAAAAAGGAACAATAATATGCTATTAAGATATGGTATTTAAATATCAAATTATCTCTCATGCTTTTACATTTATATGTCAGTTCGAGCAATATATTATCATTGTCAATACACGTTAGAACGTCTTTTTCAGAAGACATTAGCATAAAAGCCTCCAAATGATCTTGAGACAAGCAGCTCCTTTATTTAAAATAAATGTTAATTTAGAAAATGACCTTTCACATCTTCACATGCAACTTGTGAAACAGAAAGGGTTAATAAATATTTATATGCTTTTTCTAGATCAGGGTATGTTGCAGCATATAAATTATATTTTTGCAGAACATAGTAGCAATAAACTATACATTTTTTGCAAAATTTATGATCAGCAGTACTGTTTTCTTCTTCACCATCATCCTGTTTATTTTGTTCTTTGGTGTACTTCTCTGGTAATGCTGATGGCACCTTATTCCACTTGGAAGCAAAATCTAAAAGTTCCATTTGCAGATTATCTTCCGTCACTTCAGGATAAAATTTCGTCAGCTTTTCACAAACTTTCTGTAGAATATTTTTTGACAGGTTTGGAAAGAAGGGAAAACTCGCGGGGTGAAAGCATTCAAAGTCTTGGTACAACTCCTTGTGATTTACAAATCTGGATTCTAAGCCATTCACAACTTTGTCCATAGTCACATTAAAAACCTCTATTATAAATTTGTCAGCATGATTTTGCGGTGCTTCGTCTTCGCAATTTTCGTCATGAAATCTCTTTTTCTTAGGCATTCTCTGGGCAGTGTCTAAGAAATCAAAAATCAGAGTGTACAGAACAGTGATTCGTGCTTCAGTTCGTTATGATTGTGAGTTATGGGTAATGAACCAAACCAACGTAAGAAAGCTAGAGATATTAGAAAGAAAAATTTTAAGGAAAATACTAGGTGGAACTAAAGAAGCCGGACGAGGGAGGAGAAGGACAAATCAAGAGACAGAGGATCTGTACGGGTACCCAAAGATAACAAATGTAATTAGACTACAAAGAGCGGGATGGTTGGGCCATGTGATGCGTATGCCAGAACATAGAAATGCACGAAGGATACTCTTTTAGGAGGAGAAGGAGGCAAGAAGAAAAAGGGCAGACCTAGAAAAAAACGGCAGAAAGCAGTAGTGAAAGACATAAAAAGTTTGGGTGTTGAAGATTGGAGAACAATGACTATGGATAGAGCAAAATGGAAAAACAAAATTAAGAAACTCGAAGCCATGAGCCAATAGGGCTTGTAACTCTGAAATCAGAGCTGGGCAAATTACTTTTAAAAAGTAGTTAATTACTAATTACCAATTACCACCCAATGTAGTAATTTAATTATCAGAGATTCAATTACTCACAGGAAATAGTAATTCAATTACCAATTACTTAGTAATTGTAATTGTACAACACCAATTACTTTTTCAATTACTTTCAATAAAAATTATTGTCATATATAATTTTCTTGCAAGTTGCAACTATCTTTAGTGTCGTGTCGATTCGTAATCGTTATCTAAAAATGCTTAATTTTTATGTTTTGTTAACTATCCTTTATCTAATAGACGTGTCCGTCTGGGACGCTGTTTCAGCAGCCAAACCGTAAGAGATAGAGAAAAAAGTTATTTAAGTTATATGTTTGGAATGGTCATGTCAGGTCAGGAACCGAATTTCAGTCACGTGACACTTCCGGTTTTCGAGAAATCACGTGATTTCCGTCCGTCTGGGACGCTGGTCCGTCCGGGACGGTCTTTTTTGTTTTAATAAATGAGACATTTGTCTCACTGGACTGCTAGTAGTAACCTAATACTTGATCACTCTTGAAGGTTTTTTGATAATTAAATCTTCTAGCTACATGCACCGTTCACCAAAACCAAAAGTTTTTAGTTTGTTTTGATGTAAGATGTAAGTAAATAAATAAATGCAAGGATAACAATTATACAGGGCGTCCAAAAAAAAAATGGGACACCGATTTGGCATAGATTCCTTAGGTTATAATAAACCGATTAAACCTAATATACTTTAGTACAAAGTCCCTTCAGTAAGAAGGTATAGGGACTTGGAAGTTCAAATCTATATATTTTTTTAAATTAGTTTCCACATAACTTATCACTAAAGTTGAGCTTTTTATCACGATTGTGTATTTAGTTGCCGAGGCCCGAAGAGCCAAAGCAAATAAACCACACAAGGATTGAAATGGAACTTCCAGTGCCCAGGGGTACATTGTTTTTTTAAATCGAGAAATCGCGAAGTTACAACATTTTAACCAACTTTTATAGGTTATGTTGACGTCGGTTGACGTTTACCTATCGTCCAGCCGCCTACAAAAAGTTGTAAAACAATGGATTACTTCACTGCCGATTTCTCGTATTTTATTTGACGATTTCGACGTTCTTCACTGCCAATTAAAAAAAATCAGATATGAAGAAATGTCGAATTTAATTTTGGCTAGATTTTGTAATGATATTAGAAAAAATAGCACGCTGAATATGTTATAAAAGTGATATTTCCATGTTCCTGATAAATTAATCCACTCCCTTTGCATCACTCGCTCGTAAATTAAACGTTGAAAAACTTTCATTTTTCTTAACTTATAGAACAATCTATTATTAAATACGCTTAACATGAGGTTGAATGACGAAAATATGTAACCTAAGTATACAGGGTGGAGCATTAGATTTCTTAAGTGTTTGACAGCAAATTTCTATTTAGATTTTGTAGAAGAACGATTCAATTGGCGCAACTTGAGCAGTTTTTGTTGCCTCTGTTCGAAAATACTTTTTTTACCCCTTTATACGAGAGGGATATTTTCTGTCGTCTGTTAGGGGTATAGGGAAAATATACGTTTGGGTCCCTGGTTGGTTTCCAATGGCAGTGGGAGGGAATATAATACAGTGACTGCCGTTGCCATTAGAGACGGGAAACAATGTGATTATTATTAATAATAAATCAACTAGCTTCCTGGTTTTCATATTTAAATATTTTTGAATGCAGCTGATTACAAGAGATAGTCTCATCATAAAATGTAAAAGTGTTGTATGTATAACTCTGGACTAAAACGTCATTTCATCCCTTGCATGATTACAATAAATTGATTAGGTACTGTTCTCGCAAACTCTGAAGAACTAAACTACATCTGCAGGAGGGAATGATACATTTTCCTCCCTAGTAATATAAATAGTTATTAAAAATGTATTAGGTAACTTCTGAAATTTTAAAACAAAATATCAATTTGGTGTTGATCAGGGACCATTGAAAGTTGACAGATGACTGATAAACCTAGTTGAAAGCGGCTGATTGAAATAAGAATTCGTACTTTAGATACAAAAACAAAAAACATTTGCTCAAGCACGTAACAATGAAGTCATTTTTACATTCAAGTGACCTTTATACTATGTGTTCAAAAAGAAATTACATAAGGGTTAAATATGGCAATTTTTAGAATTTTCAGATTATGTTAATGAATTCTAAAGCTTGCTGTTGCCAATACTTTTATATTCCATGGCCATATCCCTAAGTAATTTCTTTTTGAACACACCGAATAAGAAAACGTAATTTTCTGGACCTAACGTTTGTTACACTTCCACGGATCGTTTAAAACAAGCAAATTGAAATGAATAAATAATCATTATGAACCAATATCGTCTAATGAAGCTATTTAAAATTATTATTTTATCGTAGGTATTGTAATCTGTAATGTACTTACTGCAAATATTCTTATAGCGTCTGTCACAATAAATATTACAAGCTACAGATACACGCACTAATGCTCGTGGACGCGTCATACAAAATGCAAAAGTTGCTGTTATTCGACTCGTCAGAGGAAATAATAAATTAGGCTATATTGCGCGGGGAATACCCTTCGATTTGCTTAATATGTAACTTAATAAAACCTTATCTTATTTATGCGTTCTGGAGATTTAGCACCCTATCGAGGTCAGTAACTCAGTAATTGAAATACCACAAAGTAATTCAATTACCTAGAGTAATTTCAATTACCACAAGTAATTCAAATACCTATAAAGTAATTTTCAAGTACTTTCTAACAAAGATGGCAATTCCCAATTACAATTACCGCATTTTGAAAAGTAATTCAATTTCAAGGCAAATACACAAAAAGGAATTTAATTAGTAATTTAATTAAAAAGTAATTAATTACTGCCCAGCTCTGGCTGAAATATATATATATATATATATTCTCTGGGCACAACGGTCACTAAACTGTGGTACAAGTACCACTGGTGGTACGCGGAACCCGTCCAAAACAGCTCTATACGGAAAAGATTTGGCTGTGGGCTAAGTGGTACCCCAATAAGATAGGAATGTGAATTGTGGTACGTAAGTTAAAAAAGTTTCAGAACCGCAGCTCTAGAACATAAACTTGCTTAATATTTAAGAACGATTTTGCATATAATGCGATACCATCTACAAAGGTTGGGCAGTGTTTACGCAAAATGTTATATTCTGGAATGCTAACTATATCATTAGTTATATTTTCTCTTTCAAATGTTGCACGTGTAGGTATTAAATCACATTGTTTAAATAAAAATGTTCTAGTAATAAATAAAGAATCATCCATCAAATATTATGCATTTATGTGTGTAAAACTCAAACCACTCATACAAGAAACAAAATTAAAATGAAAGAGAAATATATCGTATCAGGAGCAAGTTGCAGCAACAAAGAGAAAGGTCTACTCGCTCACGAGTAGGACATGGAATAGTTATTTAAACATCAAAGGAAGTAAGTAGTTTTTACCAGTCGAGAACGAGTTGCCAGCCTGAGCGAGCGGGGGCTGGCAAAGTTTGAGACTGGTTGTAGATAGTTACTTCCCAAGCATGCTTATATTTTTCTCCATGCCCAACAAAAATTTTAATAATTTTCTCTTAATAATTCCACGTTAGATGACATAGTCATCATCTCGAGATCATGGAAAAAATTAAAGAAGATTTTTATAAGAATGAAGAAAGAAGCAGGTGAAGTAGGGCTGACAATCAATGAAAGTAAAACAAAATATATGAAATGTCAAAGAGGAAAAATAGATGATATCAAGGAAGTAAAGATAGGAGAATATACCTTTGAAAAAGTACGATCCTTCAAATATCTGGGAATCCAACTATCATATAATAACGACCGTAGTGAAGAGATCAAGGAGAGAATTCAAATGGGACATAAGGCGTACTATGCAAATAGAAACATACTAAAAAGTAAAAAAGTGAATATGAAGACTAAAATACGAATCTATAAGTGCTTAATCAGACCAGTGGTATTATATGGCTCAGAAATAAAGTGCCCTACACAAATAGAACAAGAACAATTAAGGATATTTGAGAGAAAAGTATTAAGAACGATAACAGGAGCCAAGAAAATAGAAAATTGAGAGCACAGACAATACATGAATCACGAGCTACTGGGGATAATGGAAGGAGAAAACATCGTGGAGATAATGAAAGCACAACGGATCAGATGGCTTGGACATATAATGAGAGTGGAAGAGACAAGAATTATAAAAAAAGTAACAATGTGGAAACCAGATAAGAATAGACCGAGAGGAAGGCCAAGAAACAGGTGGTACGAAGAAGTGACAGAAGACTTAAGAACCATGAAAATAAAGGACTGGAAAGAGAAAACAAGAAATAGGATAAAATGGAGGAAGATAGTGGAGAAAGCAAACACTCACCAGAAACTATTGAAGTAAAACAAAGAATTGGAAACAGGGGACTAATCCACCCCAACAAGAGGATTACATTCTTCGGAAAGAAGTGGCGATATTCTAACAGGAATGAAAAGTCAATTATTATTATTATTATTATTAATTCCACGTTAATTGGCAGAAAATTAATGTATTACAAACAAAGCAAATAGTCACCTAGTGTTGAGTTGCTTAGTAGCAACTGTTTTTCAGTTGTTTCTGTCAATATAAAGAATCACTTGTACTTGCGTTTCTTTTCACTTACTTCCCTAATGTCATGACAACCAGTAAACAAACAGTAAAATCATCTTACCTGCAATGAATATGTCAAAATAAGTGTAACTTACTAGATGGGCATGGAGAAAAAATATTATTAGCATTTTTCTTATAGGTGTATCTTAATTACAATGGTTGAAAATATTAATACCTAGTGTTGGTCGTTTTATACAAAAAAACTCTCGTCTACTTTTTGGTTCATTTGAACTCCTTTAAAATTCATGTTTATAATAGCTTTTCATTCTTTTCGTGTTATAATATTAAAACGTATTTATGTGATGTTATTGGATTTGTATTTTTTCTGTTTCAATATTTTTAAACTGCATATTGTACTAGTTGTACCTATTGATTAAAGAGAGAACACGAAGGCCGCTATAAAATCACGTACATCACACAGCGCCATAGGTTCCCACACAGTTTGCTTCAGGAAGCCTGCACCATGGCCGTTCTGACAATTTCTGATCCTTCCACGCCTACACTGATGACCCTCCGAGCTCGTTTCCGTAAATATACCTACATGCAAGGATTCCTACTTTAGAAACGAGCATTGTAATGGTACAGATTGTGTATATCGTTTATTTTTGCAGTATCTGTTTAAATTCATGGCTTACTGCCTAAGGGATTATTCCTTCTAATTTTACTGGTATACAACAAGATGGCTGTGTGCTGCTTAATACTGATCATGAAGATGATGCCCAGACCAAAAAATAGTAGTGCTGTTAAACTGTCAATTTTTGCTACCTTTCGATCAGATATATTTCGTATCGGACAAAAAGCTACGATTTGATCATTGTGTTTATAAGGGTATTTTGACTAGTGTAGAGGTCATTCTCCAAGTAACACTGATAACTTTATGAGTGATTTTATAAAAAAACGTTTAAATAAACATAGAGATAAACTTTTTGTCCTTAGTTCCTTTTTAATGTATTTCACAAACTTATGAGTAATATTTTTATGTTAAAAGTGGTTTAAATAGTGGGAAAGAGAAAGTATATTTCTTAGCAAAGTGAAATTTTCCTTAACATTCCGTATTTTGCGAACAAGGCACTGTAGGTCATAAATATGTTAATCTGAATTTTTTTGATGAAATCACTTCACTAAACACCTTCAGTATACACCCTTTCATGCTACCTAGGAAACACCTGATGTAGCTTTGTAAGATTAAACAAAAATTAAAATGAGACTGTCTTTGAAACTATTTACCAGACTATTGTATACAAATGATACAATGAAAATGTTTATTAAGGAGTTACGAGTTATATCACTTATTCAATTGCATGATACTATATTTATCATATTATATAATAGTATTTTACAAGTTTTTGTCCGTAATAGAGAAGGAATTTTGGTAAGTACTGAATTGTTTCTCTATTGTGCTTGACTTCATAGTGCACCAGTTCAGTTTAGCATTATTACAAACAAAAACATTCCAATAAGTAAATATACATGTATTAAACCAAATAACTCATTCGGTGCAGCTGGGGATTACGACATAATATACTTCAGAAGCTTTGGTTAACTAATCAAAAACTATTAACATTAAATAAAAGCAACACACAAAATACTTTTCAATGTTTATTATTCTTTCTGCATAACTATGTTAATTATGCGATGTAAAGGTAACATTTAAACTAGAAATACTAAGAAGTACAAATACGCATTCAGTAGATACCCAAATACGTATTTGAATCAGTAAAATAAATCAGAACAAATAAGATAAAAACAAATATGCTATTCCTACCAATATAAAGGACAAATAAATGAAAACATTATTATGTTGTACATGTCATTCCCAAAAATGCAACTGCTTTTATGTAAGTTTTTATATTAGTAACACATTCAAACGCGCCCATTAAATATTTTCAGAAATACCTACATAATTGTAAAATTATTAATTTACATAAGATTAATGTTTAAATATTTGTCTTTCAAAAGTGTATAAAATATTTAACTGAATGATCGAATATAAAAAAAGCAGTACCTAACTGTTAAGTTTTGTTTTATATAAAGTGGATTACATTGTAGCAACTAGCAGAATTAGTAAACACTACAAGATATTTCTCATTTATAGCGTCGTAACTTTACAGACAGCCACTGATGCTTAATTTTACAGGACTGCATTTTGCTATAATTAATTTTAGGTGCGACTCTAGAGAGAAGAAATTCTTCTAACTTCTTAAGTTTACAGAGTACGAATTCAAACTGTACCACAACTTTTTCATCTTCAAAAGTACCTAATAACAATTCTCCAGTAGGACAGTCAGTATCATAGTCCCAAACATGTTTAACAATAATAACTTTATTCTTCTCAACTATACAAGAATACTTGGGATAGCTACTCTTTGGATCTAAAGTAAACGCACCTTCAGATACACATTGTGCATCATGGCTTTTTAAATGTTTAGCTGCGAATGTTGCTGTAATCAAATTTAAACATATTGGGCACTGATAATCTCGAAATTGGCAATGCATTTCATGTGTACGAATAACGTGACCGAGACCTATAAAATGACAGCTTCGCCAGCGGCAGGGAAAGTTTGTTTCTACTATACGTAGCTGGAGTCCCAAATCAGGTTCCTCACCTTTGCAATTTTTAAATACACATTTGAAGCAAACAGTTTTATTCCCGTCCACAACAAATATTGGAAAAACAAGATATTCCTTATGGCAAATCATGCACTGAAGCGATGCAAGTTTTTCATAATCTACTGTTAAGGTATCTTTAACAGTGTCTAATGAAAACTTGTTTAAGTCTTTTAAAATAATATTGATTTCAATGCTGTTAGGATTGTCCAAGGCCTCCATATACTTATTTAAGTTTAACGTATTATTTAGTTTGTTAAAACAGTTACCAAAGATAGGGCACGGATTTTCTTTCAAGGAAACATTGCAGCTCGGAACTTCGTTATTTTTTATATTAATTTGATAAGATGTGGAAACTGCCTTATCTATATTAAAATATCCTACGTCATAATTCAAACTGCGTGTACTAGTTAAATACGAATATGTAAAAAGGAGAACCAAATCGTCTTTTAAGACTGCAAAGATTCCCTCACAATTTTGATCAAGCTGAATAATAAAATGTGCAGCTTCTAATAAACAAGATGAGTGGTTTTTGGTCAAATGATCGAGCAATTCTGACTGTAAACCACTCCAAGAGCATGTTTCATCATTAGGTACCGGCAAAGGACAGTGATAGGATTGATAAATACACATCGACTCGTGTTCCATAGCTTGACCGAAAGCTACATTGCTTCTGCATCCGTTCATTTTGAAACGACATGGAAATGCAGCATTTTTTAAAATCGTTTCTTCTAGTATCAACTCTCTGTAAACCACATCAGAATTTGGTGGTGAGCACTGGCCACAGATTGATGTTCCATCAGAAAGTAGTCGCACTGGCCCACAGAATAAATATCCTTTGCATTGGGAACATCGCAGTTTTTCTATCACTTGATCGGGTATGCGAACCAGATTTTCTTCCATATTTTGTCATTGACAGGAACTTCTGACACAGAATATTTTTATAAGTACCACTTAGCTATTTGTCATACCATGCATATAATATAGAGAGGCTCATCTTTATACCTTATTGCTAGCAACACCTTTATTGGAAGCTTTAAACAAGAAACATCTACACCTATCCAAAAAATAATAATTTGGTGGAAGTAGATACATTGACGATTTTTTTTGAAATTTCGCTTCATGGTGTTGATAAAACAAAAACTTTCTAAGGTTTTATACATTGCATAAATACAGAAGTATTGTAAATTGTAACATTATAAAGTTGAGAGCACTTCATTCCACACGTAGGAATATGGCGGGGTCACCGAAATATCCCTTTCCGAAACCCATTCAATCTGGCACACTGTTAACGGAGTTTATATTACTTGATTCAAAATTATGAATGTCTTGCAGCTACACTACAAACAATAACATTCAAAGAATGGTATGCACAGTCTGTGAAAATATGTATTGGATAATGTTGTTGCATTTTAAATATTTTTAATATTAATATCTGCAACAAAATCAACAAAATGACGCTTTAGTTAATGTAAATAGCAATGGGATTTCCTTAACTCTGACAGTCATTTTAAATTTAAGAATTCTCAAATCTATCCAATATAAATATCCAAGTGGAGAGGACTTGTTCTCACATAACCAAAATATACTTTGAAAACTATAAGTGCTGTGTCCTGTGTTCTTACAATAATTTGATAAAACATCGTATATACTGTATTTACTATGCTTCAGTTTAATATCCAATTAGATTTAGTTATCTATTGCAAATGCTATTATCACTATAGCTTTTCAGACATAATCTTAAGCAATGTTAGTTTTTCAATAAATTTCAGTAACTTGGAGGAGACCTTATTGTTTATTTTGATTACAACCATGGTAATATACGAGGAAAATAAATAATGTTTACTACCCGACTATAAAACAAAAATGTTTTTTATAATTTTATTTTTCAATAGAATCTCCCCGCAAATAAACACAATTACACCAATTGTTCAGCAGAGTTTATCACAGTATACAAAAATGATTCGTTCTTAGTCTCAAAATAGTGGTCGACAGCCTCCTTCAAATGCTTGTCTGTTGTAAAATGACAACCTCTGAGGGTTTTCTGAACAGATAGAAATATGACATCACCAGATCTGGACTGTAAGGCGGATGTTCTTACTTAATCAAACGATTCCTGGAGAATCAGTTTCATCTTGTCGGTTTTATCCACAGTCGCATCATTATGACAAAGATGCACATCGCCATGTGAGAGATTGTAACGTTCTTTGACAATAGCTGCACGCGACTTTTTGAGATTATTGCCATTATCGTGCAGGA
>CALNHX010009888.1:0-45245 GCA_940337035.1 Agriotes lineatus
TACATCACTGCAATATCATTAACATATTTACAGCAAATAACAAAAATCGAATAGCACATACTAAATATCCTCTTTCCCAAG
The DNA here is from genome assembly GCA_940337035.1 of Agriotes lineatus. Classification (NCBI taxonomy): domain Eukaryota; kingdom Metazoa; phylum Arthropoda; class Insecta; order Coleoptera; family Elateridae; genus Agriotes; species Agriotes lineatus. Next base: position 82 of record CALNHX010009888.1, read on the forward strand.
TTTGGCAGCGTAAATGAATAAAATAAACATAAAGTACATATGCCATACTAAATATAAACTTTCAAAAAAAAGAATTTCATTAAATGAATTTCGAAGAAATATTATATATGTTAAGGCTGTCGGTAATGGCGAATGCTGTTTGATAACTACAGTTTTTGTAATTACTAATGCTAGATGTATTGCTTGCATTAGAATAACTATCAGTATCCATAATCCATATAATCTGATGCCTAAAATAACCTCTCTGCCAAGTGCAATAACCCACATCACTAAAAATATGAACTCTAACACGATGAAACTATCTCGAATGAGTCTCCAAGTTAAGTTATAGTCCACCACAAATTCGTTTATTATTAAGGAGACGATTTTGTACAGCTCCAGTAATCCTAATACACCACAACTGTCCTTTAATGCCTTGGGGGCGAAGCATTTCTTGCACGATATCATATTCAAAGCCACACTTCTTTCTTGCAATTATCTGACTTTAGTTTTCAAAATTTAATGTACAATCTGTCAATGTTTCGGACTAATCAAATACTCAGACCTCTAGATTTAACCATATGAAAGCTGGCGCTGCTGCATCAGCGGACGCAACATGCACGTTCTAAAGTGTTCAAAAACTGGCCAATATTGCGTCCGCTGGTGAACCCTGTATACTTCAATGACTATAGCATCAAGTGGCACAAGCTGTGGACAGTATTGTTCGAAAGTCCAAAACATTTCATCTTTCTCGTCACTCAGCTCTACGAACATACAACTGGAGTACACAACGTTAGTTCTAACTTGTGGTGTTAGACAAGGATGCATATTATCCCCACAACTCTTCAACAAATATGGGGAATACATTATCAGAAAGACATTGGAAAACCGGGCCGGGAAACTACCAATCAGTGGAGAAACATCGATAGCTTGAGATTCGTAGATGCTATTGTTTTATTGGTTTATGACTAAATGCACCAAAGCAAAACTAATGATTGCTGACAGGATTTATATCGACTCTTGTATATTGAATTTAGGCACAGTTGAAAATGAGTCAAGACGAGGGTACGAAATGACCAAGGTAGCACTTCGAAAGTTATCAAGGCTATAGAAACACCTGCGGATCTCTAAGCGCCTTAAAGTTAAACTTATTGGCATGTCAATGTTCCCAATATTGTTGTATGGCTGCGAACCTTGGACACTGAGGCAGTCCGAACGAGAAAAAGATCGATGCTGTGGAAATGTTCTGTTGTAGAAATATACTCAAAATACCTAGAACTGTCAAAGATAAGATGTAAGATATTTCGGCCATATTATCCCAAAAAGATCAAACAATATAAAAAAATAATCCAAGGTAAAGTAGAAGGCAGTATAAAAAGAGGACGTTCTCCAAACCACAGGAAAACTCACGTAGATACTAATAAACGGGGCACAAGATAAAGATAGTTGCAGACAGGGTTCACAGTGTTGCAATGAACATCATATTTCCACTGGCTTTGATAAATACAACACAACCCAAAAAGTTAATGTTAAAATAAAAACATAATTAAGCTGCGTTGTAAAACAAGGATAATCAATAATAATAAAATGGCATGGTCTTTAAACACAATTCGCGGACGCGACGCTTATCACAAATGACTTTGGACAACGAAGAGCATTATAGTACTTAAAATCAACGCATCGCCATGAAAACAAATGTCTTGGCTCGACGGCATCGGCGTGAAAATAAAATCCAAAATTAATTAATATATTAAACTAATAGCAAGAAGTATAGGTCGCTTCCCATAAACAGATAAATTATAAATTTACAGCTCGCAAAATATTAATAAAGTTTAGTTAGCCATTGCTGGAACCCTGCCCTTTTAAAATTGATCTGAACATGCTCGGGTAGCTTCGCTGCATCCTTAAAGCCTGGTAGTTTGGACAAAACACGAATGGTTAGAGAGCCTTATCGCTAGAGTGCAGCATGGTAAACCAAAACCCTGACCTAGTGCTATCCACAACGATAAAGTGACCTTAAATACGTCTCGATGCATACAGTTTTTTAAGTCCATAAGACAGATAAAGGACATGTAACGGTTTAGCAGCTAAAGACAGCACAAAACCGGGGGCATAAAAAAAGACCTGCAAACGCATTAATATCCTATCAATCCAGGTGGGTCAAAGGTTGCAATTTATACCTGCAGGTGGAAAACGGCCGTAAAACGAAGCGAGCAAGAACGTGAAATCTGCACGCCGCCCAGAAAGAAGAATTCCTTAGATTAACGGAAATGCGCCATCAGTTGCTCCCAAAGAAAGACTCGCGACGGCTTGAGGATAAATCTTACTTAAACCGTTCTGGCAGCAAACCGTTTTCTAAAAGGGCAGGAAAACAGTTCCTAAATTACAAGAAAACTCTGGAAGAAGTGCTGCGCTATCCGGACCGAGTTAACAAATTGACATTTGCAAAATTTACCAAAAATAAAGGAAATAAACATAGGCAACCCGCTTCTATCAGGGCGCATGAAGAATGTTATCCAAAGAGACAACAATAACATATTTGAGAGAAAATCTACCCGTGGGCGACTTGCAAAGGCTTTGATGTTCTCGCCGATCATAAATGTCATATCTTGTTTTTTGAAAATTGATTTTTAAACTACTAAATTAATATTCGCTTCTACGTTACGAAGATAACTTGTATGCAATGCTGTTTGTAATGGGAATTTAACAAAAACAAGTTAAAACTCTTTATTGATTATAGCTACACTTTTATGATCAAATAAATAAGAGTTCAAGTTGCCTTCTTTTTGAAGCTTTCACACATCTCAACGAATCGTCAGTAACTCTTCTTTGCTACCATTCTTACCATTTATCACGTACTACCCAATTAGAGGTTCTCTGAATAATATCACAATTGTTCAAAATGCTAAAATGTGTTTTTGAAACTCACGAGTTATATCAAAACTAATTATAAAAATTCTATAAAGGGCTTTACCCAAAACTCCCCTCGGAAGTGGGAGCTGTAACACTAAACATTTTTAAATATCAGAGGAAACTAGAAATAAAAATAGCTTAATGTTCCTAATAATATTAAAACAATAAAATGAAACACTTGGCAATGAGAATTACATCAATCTGCAAATTTAAAAAACATTGCAAGCTGTGGGATTTGAACTCAATTTCAGCCCCTAAAAGAGCTTGGAAGCAGCCCTGGCGTAATCCGCCCTGTAATCTCGCTCGGTCACGAAGAAACGCCTCGCATTTGGGCTCGCGGTTGTACTATATACCACACGCTTATCGTTGCCCATTTTTGTCGCTTTTACAATATTTACCTTACAGCTGTTGGTCTCATTTTCGTCAAGGGCAAAGCCTAAGCTATGTGCAAATTATTATTTGTATCTATTCCTCACTTAAAGCAAAAATTTAAAACGTTTTATTTTTATAAGACGCTCGCCTTGCATATACTTGACCGAAAGTATATTCTGTTTCTAGCGACGTAGACATTTAATCCGCAAGTAAAATATCGACGTCATCCAACAATTAGTTTTTGAGCTATACCGCCAACACACGGACAGACAGACAGATGGAATTGAGAAAACATGTTTTTCGTTATCTAGAGACCCTGAAACGTGAAGATCTGAATAAATCTTGAAAGCTAACTTTTTACGTGTACAAAGACAAAAATCTGCAAATTAATTTACATTGAACTTCTCTCGCAAAAGCGCAACACTTAGGGGTAATAATATCTTAAGGTTCCTAATAATACTGAAACAATAAAAGGAAACACTTGGTAATGCAAATTACATCAATTTGCATATAAAAAAAGGTGCAGCCGTTAGGTTTCGAACTCAGTGCGATTTGAACGCCTGACAGTGCCATTTCAGCGCCTGAAGAGCAGCCCGGGAGAACCCGATCTGTAGTCCCGCTCTGCCACGACAGCGATTCTCTGATTAAAACTTGAGGCTGCTTTATATAGGACGCGCTGATCGTTGCACATTTTTGTCTTTTTTACGACATTTATCCTGTATCTATTGGGCTGCATTTTTGCCAACAGTAAAAAAGCTGACCTATATGTAAAATAATTTATCTATTCCTGACCTGAAGCAAAAATAGACATTTTATTTTTTTAATATGCTCACCTTGTGTGTATTTGACTAAAAGTATATTAGGTTTATATACCACATGTTCATTTAAAAAATCCATAAAGGGCGGCTGTGGAAATTTAAACGTATGAATAATATGTTGGTGGCACTGTAAGTCTATGTCAAATTCAAGGTTATCAGGTTAAGTTTTGCGTCAGTTTTGACACAGACTGGCGCAAAAACCTAACCTGCTAACCTCGTATTTGACATAGACTTACAGTGCCATCAACATATTATTCACACGTTTGAATTTCCACAGCCGCCCGTTATGGGCTTTTTTAATGAGCATGTTGTATAATCCGCATATAAAATATTGTCTTCCAGCGTATTTCGTTACGCCATCTAGTTGGAGATTTTCCACGTCTGCTGCACCCTTCATCTTCTTACAGTGTAATGTATCTAAATATTCTTAGTCAGATCGTCATCTTGAACGCATCTATTTTCTTTTCTTTCCTTCCTCTCAAGGTCCACGTTTCAGCGACATAAGAGTGAATCAGAAAAATCAATGTTTCAACAAGGTTGATTTTGTTGGGTTTACATGTATTGTTGCCTCGTCAGATTTTATTTAAGTGTTCCTAGCTGTTTCTGGCAATCTCTGAAGGTTTGATTATTTTTTATATAATCCCCCTTCGTTAGTAACAAAAGAGCCAAGATATGTGAAGTCGAATATTCTTCTATGTTTGGTAAATGGAGAAGGTTTTTAATTTTCTCAGTTGATTATCATGTAATGCGGCGGTTGTGTGCCCAACCAGTTGGTTGTCAATTTGTAATGTAGCGATTCAGTTTGTATGTACGGAAAGGTCTTCTTTTAATGAACATAGTTGACTGTAGACTCATGCTAAGCTGTAATTCTTATCGCTCCAAAAATTATATAAGAGGTCAATTTACTTGCACGCAAATGAACAAGATATATGTATGTACTTCGTGTAAATGAAGAAGACTAACTAATACTAATATTAAAACAAAGCAATTAAACAGACAGCTGTATTTATCACGCCTTTATGATAACACTAATATTAAACCAAACTGCAGACAGCTATTTTTACTTAGCATTAATGCTGATAGTCTACCAAACAGCTTTATTTGACCGGCGCCGATGCACATTGTAACGGCCAAGTTCGTGTCGCCTTGATATTTAATAATAACCTTGGTGTTTAACTATTATTCCGCTAGTAATAGAACTAAACTGTATTTCCTATATTGTAGTAATTAGATTAAAACGTATCATGCATTTAAAACCTACGAATGTCGCGCGTGAGTATGTGCGCCCAAACCAGCTGATTTAGTCGTTTAGTGAGGATATTAATAGAACAAAGCAAGTTGTGCAAGCGGTGCGTGTCGCCCGAAGCCAAAGGGACGCTACCCAGAGTATTATAAGTGTCAACTTGGGGAAGCATCTCCGAGACACAGCACGTCATAGTCAGAAGCTGCTATTCCGGCTGCCATTCGAAGTTCAAGGAAGCCAGTCGACTTTGCCAACACACGGAGCTGATCTCATGGCCATCTTGCTAAGAAATAAATGCAAGTTTAGTTACTATCATTACATTTTACAAGTGTACGGCCCAGGAAGATTAAGAAAACCCAAATCCGTAATAAGAAATTAACTGCATTGCAACGCATTGTGCAATAACTACAACAAGCCAGCACTCGCCCAAAGGTCACGTTACTACGTAAGAAGCAACGATTAGCAAAGCCAGAACGAGGCGCTGGCATTATTTTGCTGGCACATCACTTCAGCTGATTTCAAGCTACTGGAGTCAGGGCCGTATTCTGTGAATTCATTAAGCTCGTGGACTGTTCCGTGTCACTAATCATAGGGCATATAATATTTATCTACTAACATTGTGTATTCTTTTTATGTAGGTTTTTTACAGAGTATACATCTTCATGTAAACTGTTTGGTTTTCATTTATGGTAGCATTTGCAAATACAATTACAATATTATAGCGGATCAAGGACAGACCGGCAACAGCAATATTGACATTGTCCTTAGCTGCACTGAGGTAAAAGTGGGTTTTGTACTCCTACGACTGGGCTAACTGGCATATAAACGGCAATATAAATTCATAGTACAGTAGAGTATAGGGCTGGGAAAACGCCGCATTACAACATAACAATAGGAAAAGTGAGCACTCGCTGGCTTTGCTGACCCCCATAGCTTTGGGTCGGATGATTACTCGTGAATAAGAGAATCTAGCCTAAACCACCCACCTTAAGTGATGATCGTAGAACCTAAGTTGCGTAATAATCTGAATTTGCCTCTCGCAGTTATTTCTGGCGAATGTCTTCACTATTACGCCATGTGAGGGTGCAGAGAGTTTCTTCGTCGGCTAACAAACTTATGAGTCGCCAAACAGTAATGTTTGCAAAGCTTTGAAACTCTCCGTGAAAATGACGGATTACTATTACTATTCTTGCAGGTGATAGGAATTCACTAGAAAAATGTAGAAATGCTCACTTTTAACTGATGCTGAAGGCAACGGACACGCGCTGTGCGCAAACACATCGGCGCACACTTAAACTAACAACGGTGTCCGCTTCACTTGTACTCACTTGTTTAAATCTAATTATTAGCATCTACTAAAAACAATAATGAACACACATATTCAAATCTGCTGTATATTAAAATGTAACTTCAAATACAATCAGGCGAACAAGGTCAAGTTTTCGTTAGAATCGTTTTACCCTCGTTTATCTCTAACCCTAGGTGGTGTCTCAGTTCTTCAATTTTGTTCATTATCTCAATAAGTTCTTCCAGATTGCTAGCTATCACTGTGGTATTATTGGCATACCTCAAATTGGCTATTTTGTTATCCGATCGAGATGGAAGTGTCTTCCAAATCACAATTTTTCTTACGAATTATATAATCGTCATAGTTGTGGCAACAGTATACATTCTTGTTTGGTGCCTGCTTTAGGTTCGAATGCTTGAGTTGGGTGGTCAACCCTTAAGTTGTAGAGTCCTGGAGATGAAAATGTTACCCACTCTGCCATGTCGAACGTTTTTCTATAAATTATAAGGCATAGGTACATCAGAACGTACAATTTCTGCTTGCTCTTGAGGTTTTTGATACATTAGATAGTTTCTTAATCTGTCGTTTATAATGTGTAAGAGCAATTAGATTTTTTGTTTCATGCATGCGTTTTTCAGCTTGCTCACATATATCCGACATAGCCTGTGAATATCTCTCTTTAATTGTATCAGTCTGGGGATAACAGTTTGGTTTTTGCCGCCCTTCTGCTTTTAGTTTTCTTTTATTTTTCACGATGTGTAATGTAGTATCAAGTATACCGTATTATTTCTTTTTTAGTAGCGGTCCCTTCTCCAACTCTTTCATTGCTCTTTATATATATCCCTTTGCGTTTGATCAAATTTTATTTGCTGATCTGCTTTTCAACTGTGCGTTATTCATGTACTGTACTACGATCTCCCTAAATTCTTTCCATCTTCGATTTCCTTTTTTTCATTTGTTTCTACCTTTTTAGAGCTTTCAATTTCAATTGTGTTCATGTCTTTACTATTGATCTCCATCGTGATTTATCCAGGATATAATCTGGTTCCCACATCTATCTCCAGCAGATATCCAAGAATATAGTCTCATTTTATGTTGTTTCAAGATGGTATTCATTATGGTGAAATCTTTTACAAGATAGAATTGTATAAGGCGTTTTTCCTATTCGTTGCGGATACTAGTTCTCAACCTGAGTACAGTTCTTCTAATAGGATTATCATTTTCTGTGTCCCTCACCTTAGCGTTGAAGTCTAGTATAAATAACAGCTCTCTCTTACGTATATTGTTTGTTACTGCTTCTACTTGTACTATTGCGGAAAAAATAATTCGCACGATACTTAATCTAGTTACTTAGTTTTATCCACAGTGGCCTAGTGTGTATCTGACTATCTGACTACTTGTCATTTTTCACATTTTGGGGTTATTGTCGTATCACTAACTTTTTCAGGTTATGTTAAGAAATGGTGTTTCTTCCGCAACCAACTTCATCGGCCACACGTTGCAGTGACCATCCCTCTTCTAGTTTTGCTATAATAAAGTCTTTTTCGGCCTCGCTTAGAACGTGAGTCGACATTTTAAGTTTTGATGGGAGAATGCCAGTTATACAACTGACAATTCAGTGACTTTAGTCCACTTGATAAAACCATACTTACACAAAGCAAACAGACCGTGCGAAATATTTTTTTTAGACGACCACGTATGAAAGTAACATTATCGCGACAGCAGCCTACTACAGAAAGTTGACAATTTCATACACTAGCACGATATTATATCGTGCTAGTCATATCGTAACGGCACAAAGTTATTCACATCACGGCCTGCTTGATTGTGTGACAAACGTCACTTTGACGTTTGTCACACAATTCAGCAGACCGTGATTCAAATAATCCAGACGCTTTTGCTTTATTCGTTGCTCTGCTTCCAACAAGCTCTAATTTTTTATAATTGTACCAATAATAATATAACGATCAATTTTGCAAACGAAATAAAAAGAATTCTTAAAAATAGAATTTACTTTGAGTGGTCGTCTAAAAAATAGTGTTCATAACTCGCCCGAAAGTGCAAATATCTGTGCTCTTGTTTTAGATCCACTCGGGCTTCGCTTCGCTACGCCCTCGTTTGTCTAATCAACACTCGCACGATATTTGCTACTTTCGACGCTTGTCATGAAAATAACTATTCCGCAATAGTACATAGATGTTTTCTATTGTCATGTCTTCACTCTCTGCTGTGCATGCATATATTTGCATGAGATTTAGAATGTAGCATGGTAGAAATTGTTTAGTCATTGACTGAGCTGCACACAGAAAACTATTTAATTAAATGGTCTTTTCTGTATATGGAGATTACCTGATTGATTCAGTCCTCTTTAACACCTGGCACGATTTATTCATTTCAACTGTATATACAAAGTGCATTTATAATGTGTTTCAATGTTTTGTACATTAAAAATGCATCGTCTCATTCTTAAGGTATTTATAGAAGTTTATTTAACATAAATAAAAGCTTACAATATAATGATAACCAATATAAATTGATACCTATAAGTACTCATCATTGTCTTCATTTATTTCGCTAGTGTAGCTAAATATAACTAAAATAAAATATGTAGCTGCCACAAACATAACAATTTTGATCATAATATAAACCTTTTTGGACAGTATAGGAAATTCTTCGAGTGGAACAAGTATAATATCTGCTGCCACCAATATTACAAATATTAGATCCACAAGCAAAAGTAAAATCCGCCAATATGCATACAAATTTACGATAAAGAAATATTGCTTTATAACGCCATAAAAGAAAGCCATTGCAAGTAGGAGACTACACGTACAAAACGTTATTTGTAAGACCTTCCAAGTGAAGATGGGGTCGAAGAAAACTTCGTACATCATTTGCATAAGGTGAAAAGATATGCTCCATATTCCCAAAAGTAAGCACCCTGTTCGCAACGGCAGGCAACCACAACACTTTGTGAAAAACACCTTGCTCGATTGCAATCCGCTAAGTTCTCGACAAGACGGTCTTCCTTGTTTCTCACATCTGTTATCTGCCAAGTCGACATTTTAACGTCATTTTTTCAGTTGTACAAATATCGCAATAAAAAACAAATAAGAAATAGCTATAGCCATCTAGAGTCTGGAGTGAGGTAGTATAAATCACCATTTTAGAAACTAATATTAAGTTAGTCGTGATTCTTTCTTTAACAAAAAAGTCTTAGGATTGTTTCCCTCCTTTTTTGCCAAATTTCTTAAAAGCAGCCCGGGAGAAAATGAGGTACGGCCCATATTGTAGGTCTTATAACCTAATCCAAGACCTCTTGTCTATGGTAATGATCATCTCCTGTCCTTTTGGATCAGACTTGGCGTCCACCACCTTTCAGAATTTTGTACAGCCAACCTGTGCACAGTGGTTTTTGGTTTCATCGGTAGTCCCAAAGTCCATGCTAAGTTTTATACCTCCTCAGAGTTCCCTAGGTGGACAGTCATTAAATATTTGCTCTGGCCGTTCTCTAGTAGCACGATCCACACAGGTTACTGCTAAAAGTTTTTTATTATGGCAACGTACGTTTCGTTCTTCTTCGAATTCATCGGTTTTATTTAGCAGGTAGAGCTTGACCCTGTTTCCTCGTTTCTTATTCAGGCATGTGTGTGGCTAACCTTCTGATAGAATGACCATTTTTCTCCCTGTGCGGGTCTTTTCATAACTGCGGGCTGTTGCTTTGAAGTGCTTTTATCGAAACGGTTCCGCTTTGAACCCCTCTCGATTTTACCACCAGAAGTCGATGCAGAAGCAGCACTAGTACTCGATTGCTCGAAGAATTGCTAATTACTCTCGCGTGGACTGCTTATCGTTATCGTCACTAATCAGGAAATGAGATACAAGTGTTTGACGGGCACCTGCAACTAATCCATTAACCCAGTTCCTGAAAATGTTAAAACACACTGAACGAAACAGAGTTTTCTAATAGTTGAAGTACAACAGATACACTTGTCGTTCCATAAAACTTCATATATAATAAATCTATATTCCCCATTTCTACAGCTTCGTTTCTTGTTATGTTGCTTTTAATTTTTACGGCTTTTGTCCGAGGACAGAATCCTCGAGAATTTTGAGCGAAACGCACTTGGACATTCCTTTAGACGCACTTGTGAGTGTAATTTAGCGTGCAGCTGAATAGGTTTGTCTAGACAGCAAACGTGTACATATTCTATGGAAAGTCATATTTTCCGTTGCGTCCCACTTAAGAGAGCAGATGTGTGTTTCTTGCAATTAACGTCTGTATAGTTTCGCGGGGAATTACAGTTTTCTGCAAAGGGAATGCATCATGGGGATTGCAAATTTCATTTTTTCATCTTCAGTCGAGTATTACCATTTCAGTGAGCATGTAACGTTCCCGACTCTCCCAACTACCGCGAAGCGGCTACGTAATTTATCGAAATTAGGCGGAGGTGGTTTTTTGTATCGGGCTAAAAATTGTCGAAGCTGGTCTAATGCTGGTTTAATTCGTAACTGTGGTATTTTGCAACCATAACATTACCGGCCGCATAGTAACTTAATCTTATTCGGGGTTTTTAAGTTGTGCTATGCAAATTAACAATTGGGGGGTTCTTATTTTATCGTCTCATCTAGCGTCGGTCCGCCAAATATCGATTTTATATCGTATCAGAATACGCGAAGTGCCACCATCGAGTTGACTACACTCCACCTCCGTCAGCTACTTCCTGTTGCACTTTTCGCCCCAGGCGTGCTCTTGTTACTTGCGATTATCTCTCGCTGACCTGGGCATGACGCCTTCATCTCGATTGTTTTATGTGTATCGTGCATCTAGTGAGCAAACTGCTGGGCTATCCCTTTTCCTTCAATAGCTTGGGATATTGTAATAAATTCTCCAATTGCGCTAAATTAACATGCATTTGAGTAACTTTTGCATGCCGTAAAAAATGTTTCGTATCGCCAATTTGCCGTCCTTTTTGAAGTGCTTTCATTTTTAGATTTCGGTTTACGTTTGAACTGTTATCATCTACATTTATATAATATTGTATTACGACTTAGCAAACCGTTCAGGAAATTTTGAATGCCCTTCGGCTGCACCAAAATTTTGTGTAATTTGGTGTGTGCTCATTATAATGTTTTAAATATTAGTTTGCGTTTGTTTTAATTACTCCGTTGTAAAGCAGACATGCAGAACATATCTTTTATGACCACATTATTAACTAAAAGCAAGTGACCGAGATCCAGATCAACAGTTTTTCTACGACTCCGTTGCGTCGTGAATACCTGAAGTTTAATATCAACCTCGTGGGGCCCTTACTCTAATTAATTCTTCACGTAGCAAATAAACCCATTTCATGTACCTTAAACCGCCCTTGTCTCGAGTGAAAACTATCTGGAACAAATCATTTTTACTTTTTTGCCGTTTTCGCCGGAACAAAATGACGTCTACCTGTGGGGCTTTGTTTTTTGTTTTAGTAACGATTTTTTCTGCAACAACCTTGTGCTACACAGACGGCTTATTTCATTTTTAATGTAAATTATGTTTTGGTCTTGCAGTATATCACATCGGCTACAATTATCTGACTCAGCTACGACTCCAGGGGGTTTCAGGTCATCGAATCTCTGGAAACTTGTTAATGCAATGCTTTACCGCGTCGATCAAAAACCTATACTTCAGCCACCTGACGGAGGCGAGCCATGTAAACAAAGATTTTGACAGTTCTCAGTGGGGCTTAGATCGGTTTCACATGGTGCGCATTATACGTAAACGTCCGTTGTATATGATACTGCAGATAAATACCGCACAATAAAACAATGCAACGTTAATTTATCCTCTAGTGTAAAGAGGCCCATAAGCCATGTTCGACTTTCTCTTCGAAACGGTCAACCACAGAACGCCTTTTTATTACGTGATTTTCAACGAGCACGTGTGTTTGTTTACTTGGCTCGCCTTCCTAACGTTGCTGAAGTTTAAAAAAGGGATCTGGCCAATTGCAGCAGATAAATATATGAGGTAATGCCGTTCAGCGGTAAGGAGTTCTGAAACTCGATTCTAAAAACATCTTAAAACATCAAGTTATAATTTAGGTTAGCTTTTGTTTCAATGCCTGCTACATATAAAAGTTGTTCCTTATTACGGCATTCTTTGAATTATTTTCGTAACTACAGAAGGGCAATAATCGAAGAGAATAAAAAGAAGAATATGTAGAAAGGTATATGCAAACGTGCACCAACCCTTAACTGGAAAACATGAAAGGGGAGAAGAATTAAATGAAGTATTCCACAATCTTCACCTTCGAAATCAAAGTAGTTATTATCATTCTGATAGTAATATCAACCGATTATACATTTTATACATTTAATTGATAGGATACTGTTTCGTTCTCTAAGTTTCAAAGTTAACTATTCTGAATACACATTTCTTAACCCCAATTTTTTAACTAACTCTACACTGTTATGGGAAGTCCTCAAAATAAGAAATCCAAGTTCTTTAAGGTGAACAAACTGCAATTATTCCAAGTATTTGTGCACTCTCAATTTGGAACTGTCGCTCTAAACTAACAAAAAGGGTAATTCTTCGTGGTATTCCAATTTCCCCAACCAAGGAAATTCTCTTTAGCCAATAACGGGAATTACAGGATGGATGCCGGGCTCCATAGCTCAGTGGTAAGCATTCTGGCTACTGATCTAAGGGTCGAGAGTTCGATCCCCGATCCCGGTGAGGTTTTTAAAAATAAAAAATGCGGATGAAAGCCTCTACAGAATGCCATCATTCGGAAGTGATGTAAAGCCGTGGGTCTCATGTTACTACGATGTGTAGCATGTAAAAGATCCCTTGCTAAGGTTGGTACTCCTTAGTCTAGGCAAAATTCTAAGTAGGACAAAGGTACCTGGTACTCTTCATGCCTAGACCTTGTTCATGGGGTTGGCAAAAAGGGCATATAAAGGCTTACTTGCTAAACGTAAGTCTCCCAAAAAATAATACATACATACATACAAGATGGATAGGAGGAAATAGAGGCGGAGAATGAATGAAAGAACAGGAAGGGCGAAGAAGTACTGCCTCGCATTCGCATCTGTTCCTTTTTTTGAGCTTTACGACTTTTCTTCTTTACTGTGTTTAACATCAACAGATACGGTTCCCTGTAGGGTTTATCTAACTCATACGATTATTTTCAATCGTATTTGTATTTAATTTGCACCAATGTAATTTAGAGATATTTTTACAGTATGATTATATTAAATATTACACATTTTCTACATTAAAAACTAATCTGTAATAAATTGCTGCAGAGGTATGAAATTATTTATTAGTTTAAAAAGTTATGTATACACATTCATAATGTTAAACAGTAATCAATCCTTAGTGGTAGTTATAATGTGCCGCAATAACATAGAATTACCCTAACTGTACTCGTCATCTAAGTCAGCAGCGTAGCTGAATATTATTAAAAGGAAGTAGATATTTAGGGCAAACATAAGAACTTGCATTATAATAAAACCGGTCTTGTCTACGTGAGCCATATTTTCCGACTTCATGTCGATAGAATCTGTCACTACTAATATTACATGAACTACTTCCATCACCAAAGCTAAAATCTGCCAAAAACCATACATTTTTAACACTATTACTGCTTCCTGGCAGATGGCATAAAGGAACGCTACTGCAAATATCAGACTTAACGCAAGGAATATCGTTCGAACGACTTTCCAGCTGAAGTTCTGGTCCAACAAAAATTCACCTGATATTTGTAAAGTGTATGAGATTATGTCCCACAATCCCAAAATTAAGCAGCCCGTTCGCAGCGGCAAACAGCAACAACAGGTGTTGAAGTACACTTTGTCGCAGGGCATTCTGCTCTTCTCCAATTATACGAGTTTTTCTGCTTCTGTGATTTAAGCTGTCAATTCGACATTTACTCTTTCTGAAAGCAATCTGATCGTGCTGACAATATTCATAGCATTCTATATATTTAATCTCTCAAAAGCCACTGCAAGTAGATAAAATAATGAGAACAACTAAATGTGCTCACAAAACTCAAAAATGGCAAAAAATCTTTTTTGAGTCGTAACATAATTTCAAATACTTGAATTATTGACACCAATACCTCAACAACCAGTTCATACAGATCTCCAAATTTACCCAAGTAGCATAATAAATAGCATCAGTTAAGCACATACGTTAACGAAACCCCTCAATATCTAGGTATCAATAATCAAAGGTATCGACCGCTTTTCGCTTACTTTTTCTTACATATGTTGTGGATACCTAATATTAGCACATAACACGCAGCTATAATCTGGAGAATCTAATCGTACAAGTAAATCGGAGCATTAACGCAAATTAACGTATTGGCTAGACCCCACTGAGAGGTTGGAAGGAGAGAGTATCTCGCAATAGTAAAAACAAATTGTACTTTGAAGATACAAGGTTAAATACGGCAAATTTGGTAGGCACCCCTTAATGTTCCTACTGGAATGAAATGGGGCTCTCCACAGGAAGAATTCTGCTCGGCTACAGGAAATGTACTCAGCGCCCAGATACGTCTTACACTACCTCGTAATTTTCAGGTATGTTAAGATAACACACAAAGATATTTCGCGCTGATAGCAGCTGAAGGGAAGTGACAGTCATAAAATAACTCTAATTACCTGGCGTGTGACGTCACATCAAGTTTGCAATAAACGTTAATCGCGGTTAATCTCTTAAATATAAAATAACATAGCTAAAACGGTGTCAATTCACAACATGTATTGCTTAATTAATATAACATATTCAACTTATTCTGAAATCCGCATAATTGGCGGCGTGAATGCAAAATCAGTAAAGTCAACATTCAACTCAGTAACGAATATAGGGACAGCAGGCTTGATTTATCGGGATGCTTGGACTAGATAAATGAAGAATAGACAGCTGCAGTTGAAAGCGTCGGTGTTTGAGCAGGCGATGAAAAGAAAGTATTTTCTGCTGCATTCTCACAGGGTGGTTGCGGAACGTGTGCTGGCGGGATGATAGCAACATAATTTCAGACTTGAGACTTGCAGGCTGTAACTTGAGAATTATTAAATCCAAGAACGGTGAAAAGAATGCCAATATTGGGTGATTAGGTGCCCAAAATGGCAGCTACATTACACGTAATGATCACTCAAATGAAAACCGCTTTCTCCGTACGCGTAAAACGTCAGGGGCAGCGGGTCATTTTTAAACTGACCTAACATGTCATTCATGTTTATTATTGTTGAGTCAAGCCATAATGCTCCACAATGTGTTTTCTATTTTTTTTCTATCGATGACATGTAACCTTTCAGTACCTATCTTTTTCGTTTTTATTTAGACACTTCATTACTTTAAAAGTTATTTCTTGTCTTTCGTGTATAGCTTTTTCTTGATTATCTAAATACTAGTTAGTGCTCTCCTCAATGCCATGAGGTAATTTTCAATATCTTGTGTACTTTTACATTTTTTTGTGCGGTATGAATGGTCCCCAACAGTGAAAATTAAAAGAGGCTAAAGATAACGAATAAATTAATGTTAAAATTGTTATGTAAATGATTTTTATTATTTCAATTACTTTTGTTCTTAAGTCCCTTCGTTTTAAGTCACAATCTTTAACGAATTAGCAATCCAGTTTAGTTTTCCTTTATCTAATAAAATAATAATTTAAAAAAAAATTAATACACTCAAGTTTAGATTAGTCTTGAAGCTAATGTTTCTATTCTCCTATGGTAGAAATGGTAGGTTTCTAGGTTTTGTCATAAAAACTGCAAATTTGTAAGAAAAGTGCTTTTAGCTAACATCTCCTTTAAATTTTGGAAGAGTTATTACAGCGTAATTAATAATTAAAACAATCAAACAAGTCCCCACGTTGGTGTACCAGCATGGTGCTGGTGAAAGCACAAAATAAACAACCCTGTAACAATAAATTGCTCCAGCCAGCTGACAGTCGGGACAAAGGGGTGGTTCGACTATAAAGATGAAGTATGTGGTAGTACGCTGGCTGAAAATACTACGTGATCTGCATTTAATAATATACAACGAAGGTCAACAGATTAGTTGGGGAAGGTGGTGCATTGGTCCTGCAGATAAGGAACTTACCTTTAAGCATCACCTGAAACACAAGCTAATACTGGTCTTT
The DNA here is from genome assembly GCA_940337035.1 of Agriotes lineatus. NCBI lineage: Eukaryota > Metazoa > Arthropoda > Insecta > Coleoptera > Elateridae > Agriotes > Agriotes lineatus. Next base: position 16,828 of record CALNHX010009888.1, read on the forward strand.
GCTTTCTTTTGAAATCTTTCCTGCAAATTATTTTACAGAAATCACAAAGAAAACACACTGATCAATTATTCAAGACGCAACAAAACACATTTGAATGACGTTCATGCACATATAATTTTTATTTATCAGAACCCTAAGTGATGTCAATGTAAACAGTATAGCTTAAAACTTTATGATTGTACCGTCCTTCTATTCAAGAAGTTGAGACTGAAAGCGTCTCATTAATTTAATTTTACTTTCGCGTAATACTGAAGATCCAATCAGCACTAGCGTTTAACCACATAATCTAGCTTACACTTGCGTATTGACACAAAGTTCAATAAATATCCACGTTCAACTTAAAGTTTCTATCACAATATTCAAACTCGGTTTTTTTACAACCAACGGAACATTAGGGAACACATAATTAAGCACTACTGTTACATGCAAAAGAAGTATAATTCTGACCTAGTTAACAACCCGAAATTCTACCAGTTTTCCAATTACCGTTACCTACTTCATACGACTTCCAAGCACTTGACCATCAGACATTTTCCTGTAAGTGTCCGGCGGCGGCGGCAGCTTTTCAACCGGTTGCTTCGGGTAAGCCTAGATGCCAAGATTCGTATATTCAAATGTATAAACTCAGGAATAACACATATAGAAATCAATTGTATATTGTGTTTTACTAATTACAAAAGGAATGAATTAAATATGCTTTGTCCATACAATTTATAACAGAACATTCTTTCGGCGGAATGGTTCTGTATTTCAATATTTCTGGACAGTCTGCAACCCAATATCCACTTTGCTTTGCTTGGTTGCGGCCCCTTAAAGAATGGAAAGTAGGCACAAGTGGTACAATCGTAGCTCCAGTGCGCTCGGGCTCCGAACGATAGGTCTGAAACAAACTATATTTGTGCTGTAACATGGCGTCTGTTTATCTTTTGCGTGCGGGCAGATTCCATAGGATTACGTGTGTTACGGTGTTAGTGGCGTGAACGGCTGGTGTATTAAGCCTTGCAGGAAGTGGTGATTTCTTGGTGTTGTGTTTGAACCACTCGGACTAACATAAACATGAAATTTCTGCCTCGTACAAAGTCCGCCTTTTCGCTGATTGGTTCGGCGGGGACCGCTGGAAGATCAATTGCGCTCCTCGGTATCCTGCTCGGTGAGTTCCCAGGATGGCGTTCCGGTTATATGTCCTTTCGGTTCCCGTTTTCGGGTTATTTCTAGAGAGGATTGGAGTAGAAACGGCGCCGAGAGTGGTTGCATGCGTGTCCACGCATAGCGGCTTGGAGTCAGTTTATCGGACTCCACGTGGTATGAAGATGCGAGCGATGATTGTAACTTGAATAAGCGCCGAATAAATTTCTGGCATTTCGTCATCGTGTCTGCAGTCTCTCTGTCAATTCTTCCTTGCAAGTGTCATCTTGACTCCTTCATCATTTTTAAGCAGCCTAACAATTCCACTCTATTACTCTTTATTTAACCCACATTTTGCGGTTAATTCTAAATTGTATTTGCAGGTTCATCGCCATCGTACCGTACTAAAAATACGCCTTACAATATTTCTCTGCCAGGTAAGTAGTGTAGAAGCTCTTGTTTTCTCAATAATTTTGCCCCCTACCTTTAGATTCAGATGTTCTATTGTGTTCTTGTAACTTTTCCTTCATATTCATCAAAAATTATCGTCAGCGTATGCGAGTATATACCCGAGTCGCCCTGTTAAATATTGTTATAGAAGCAATGTATACAGAATTAGAAACAACTGGAAGAACATCACGAGATATTTTAAACAGATCCACATCTAAAATAGAAGACGATGCTAAATATCAGTAGATGCCTTATGTTCCAAGATGGGAGTTTGAGAAAAGCATAAGTTGTATAATAAGTATTCACTATCATCAACTTAAAGTTAGTGCTAAATTTGTTAAATGACGAGGATGCAACTAAACGGTTTAACAGACGAATATATGAGTACTCGTTACTGTTCTTCTTATGTTAAGATTGTACTTTTGTTACCTTTAGGGGTTACTTGTAAACAAAACAGCACTTCTCATTTAAAAACTGTATTTATTATTAAACAAATCACTGTACACAGTCGTTAATTCTAAAATATTTTATAGTTAATTATTTAAAAAATGACAAATAGCAAAGTTTTACGTTGAGGATATTCTAGCATTCTTAGTAGATTTTTAAATTAACGAACACAGAAAGCCTAGGGTTTTTGGTTTTTCGAGAATCATCAAGGTTAAACTAAGAGTTGTATTTTTCCCATCTATTCCCAATCCATAAGTGTGTTTAATTGAACAGTAGTCAGGAATGTGTTTGCGGAACATATAAACTTCCACTTTCACTTCTTCAAGAAGCGATGACGCAAGATGGGATTGTAGATGATCCATCATCTCGATCTTTCCAAAACTTTTTTAGATCTGAAGCTCCCAATTATCCTTAATCTTCAAAAATGTTTGTGCTCTCCGTATGTGCTTTTTAGGTCCTTACTTGAGTGATTATATTATCGGTGTCGTCTTAACGATGGCTAAAAACAATTTACTCCTCACACACCCGAGACCTGTCCTCCCAGTAGAGTTTCCACTTTTGAGTTCAACGCTGTTTGGTTTAAAATATTGCACTCTCGGGTATATGTATGTTTTTATGTGGAACTTCTTTATCAATGTCCTTGGTCAATAGTATACTTTATTCCACAATAGCTGCTAGGAACTCATTTTGAACATTCTACGCAACTTAGACAATGTATATTAAGAAACGCCGAACTGCCCTTATGGTTTCATTATTGCGAAAGTAAAATGTCTATAGGCGCCAGACACTATTCCTGCGCTTCCCTTAATTCAGCTGCGTAGCTGAAGATGATCATTACAAAGTAGACAAAGAACGGGAGTGCAATAATATCCATTAAGTAATCAACAACCGGCGCGGATGAAAATGCAAAGAAATTGGCCAACAATATGATTTTCATAACAACATAAAAGAGTGACCATAATCCAAATGATCTTATTACCTCAAACATTTCTTTCCAGACAGCAATCAGAAACAGCATGGCCAGTAGCAAGAGACATATGTTCACAATCACGAATATCAGTCTCCAGAAAAAGCTGTTGATATGATAGGTAGCATTTGCGAGCTGAAGAACGCCTAGTAGAATTTGCAGAATTCCCACAGTAAAGCAGCCAGTTTTCAAGGTATAGTAACAGAAAAATTTGTCACAACATTTCCTTTCCAAAATCATATCAGTTCTTCAGTGGGAAGGCTTTTCTATTTTCTGGTTGATTGTGTCAAACTTTCATGACTAGTTAGATCTGACACTATCTTATTATCACTTATGGGTTTCCTATCTAATCTGACGAAAAAAGAAGGGAAGCACTTCGGTGAAGTATGTTACAATCCTTATTTCTTCATCGCTGGAAAATTGAAGACGATGGAAAGAAGAAGTCCCTCTATGTATTGGATATACATCTTTAAGAGCAATTTTCTGTAGAGGATCGTAAGAAAACATTTTAGAAACAAGTATAGAAGACAATGAAGACAATCACATCTAAAATCCTATATATCTACAGAAATAGATTAAATTGATCTTTCATCCTTATATTCTCTTTATTCTATTCTAATATAAATAAACAGCACTCGTTTAACTATTGTTTATTGCTTATTATATGAAGTTACTACTACTAACTATATATACATTGCTGTGTTATGTACATCCATGCCCAACTATATCGAACACTAGAAACTATGGAATGTCACACCAGAAACCTTAAATTATATGAAATGGGTTTGCTTCAGACAGCACCAGTAAATCTATAAACACGGCTTTGACCAGTAGGTCTTTCTCCATTTGTTATACTATATTACCTTCTTTTAGTAGAACAAACAATCCTCTCCAATTGGTTAGTTTTAATTATCGGTTTAGATGTCAGTTTATAAAGCAAGTACCGTTGCTTGTTAAAAGATCTTTGTCATTATAAGATTGAGTTGCTACTTCAACCCATGTCACGTCATACCACTGGAGACGGTTTTTAGAAAATTCAGCATAGATATCTACAAGAATCAACCATCACACAATTACAGTTTTTATCTAAATGAACACTATAAACTCATGAGTGAATTTTTTCAGTTCCAGCACCTTGTATCACAAAGACTAGATGTTAGGCTCTAACAGGTTGATTTCTAGTTTAACTAATATGTTTTAAATAACACCATAATTATTCTAAGAGCTCCCATCATAAACTATCTTCTTCCTGTAGTTGTTTCGAGTAGCTCCATGTAACGAGCAAGAAGTATACGTCAATTAAAAAATTTATGCAAAATAATATATTAATTATAATAATTTCGTTTCTTTTGCCTTTGTCCAGGCCAGGGACCTTCAGTTCAGCTTCATTTTCAGTAATTATTAACACGTTGAATACGAACAAGGCGATGTACGTATTAATATACAGACGTATTAACTGAAGATGTTCATCCACAACTCCGTAGAGAAACATAACTGCCAGCAGGGTGCATCCTATCATTATAATTGTCCACGAGGTAATTTCGGCGCTTATGTGCATAGTCCTCGCGACTGCTATAATCCATAGAAAATTACGAACAATATGAAACATTCCAATTATCAGACAGCCACTTCGTAATGATGTGTCATAACAGAAATAGGACAGTTTGAACATTTTTCAGAATACTTGCGTGTGTAGCAAAACTTTTACCATTATCATCTAGATTGAAGTATCGTGTAAACTGTCAAAATCTATTGTTTTTGTTTTCATGGATGACAATTTTATTTGTAAATAATAAAACAACCAAGGCGTCCTGGTGCTGTAAGAATTTGGTCAACCGTCTTTGGTAGCTTATGGATCCTGACTACCAAATCAAAGATTTCGAGTTCGATTCCTGGTCCCGGTAAAGTTTTTAACAAATAAAGAGTATAAATGGAAGTTTTTTAGAATTCCGTCTCTTGGAAGAGATGTAAAAGCGTGAGTCTAATGTTGCTACTTTACTTGCTAAGGTTGGAACAGTTCCTTGATTTCGGCAAAATTCTAGCAGGACTTTAACCATAGCATGTGCTTTGCATGCCTAGGCTGTGTCTATGACAAACAACAAGAACAGTCTGGTAAAAATTTTGCTCCGTGGCGGTTTTAGACCTTGCTAAGGAGATGTTAGGTGCAGCGAAACACAATAAAATGAATGAAGAGTAAGACCATAATGCAAGTGTAGCTCAAAATTGGCATGAACATTTCTGATGAACCGGTTAATAACATCTGTAGGTTCAGTGTTAGCCCTATGGGCAAAATAATGTAGTACAAGGAAGAACTGAGTCGTGCAGCAAATACACTTTAAGCCAATAAGATTAATTCAATGTGGAAACGTCTACTGAAGATCAACCAAGGCGGGAAAATAAGAAAAACGTTGGAGGAAGAAGTGGAGACACAGACTGGCAAGCAAGAGGACATGTTGGTTACCTGAGAATGCAATGGTTGAGGAATATAGGTAAAATGGTATAAAAGAATAAAAAGCTTCAGTGTTGCACATAGCAATAAAATCATGAATGGAACGTAAAAAGAAGAAACACCACGAAACGAAGATATAAATTGAAGTGGGCATATGGAAGATGAAGAAGGAAAATATAGTAGCTACATACTGATCATTCAGAAATGTAATAATCTGAAGATACAATTAAATAATACATAAAGAAAGGAGGCACTCATTAGAAAGCTTCGGTGTAGCACTTAGAAATAAAGGCTGCAAGAATATATTGTCGAGAATATAACAAAAAAATGTAAATTAAGTTACATTTACTGAAGTAGCAGAAGACGAATGAAGTAAAACTTCTTTGCGCCATTAAACAAAATTACTTATAAAGAAGCAGAGGAAGAAAAACATCCTCAAAGTTGGAAGCGACCTGAATGCGCAGACAATGAAGGACTAGAGCTGGTTCTGGGGACGCACAGGCTCAGAGATAGAAATGAAAATGGACAACTATTTATTGACTTATGTGAAACTCACGAGCTGGTCATAGAAAGAACCATTTTTCCTCACAGATCTTGTCATAGGGTGATATGGCTGTTACCTGATCATAAAACCGGAAACCCAATAGACCGCGTTGCCATTACCAGAAGACGGGGAGCGTGTTTGTAGCATGCCACAACCAAGAGCAAATATAAGAAGTTAAGGAAGAAGGAAGTACAACGACCATACGCGGAGTACGATAGTGAGCTGAAGAAGAGTGTGAGGAGGAGGAAATAAAACTGGATAGAAGAGTTGGCTCAACGAGTGGAGGAGGCTACTGGTAAGAGTAACTTCAAGCAGTTGTATGACATAACGAGTGATATCAAGGAAAGAAACCGACCAGTGAGAAGCAAAGAGGGAGAGCTACTCACGAATATCGAAAAACACCACATGAGATGAAGAGATCACTTTGCAGATGTTCTCGACACAGCTTCTGGAGCGATAGAGGATGACGATAAAGTAGCTGTTGCGGAACCGAAGCCGAGGATCAAACTGACCCTCCCACAGTAAATAAAGTAACGGTGGCGCTGAAGACACTGCGCAAGCTATAAGCAATTGTAGTGATACGCAACGAGAAACTAGCGGCATCTCACTGGAAATACTAAAAGCTGACGTAGGAGTCTCAGCTGAAGCCCTTATGCCGCTATTTAAAAAGATATTGAAGACTGGAGAGATGCTTGGAGACTGGAAGGAACAACTATTGATAAATCTGCCGAAGAAAGATGCCTTGTCAAACTGCAATAACTGGAGAGGCATCATACCCCTCTCCATCACAAGCAATGTCTTCATGCGGTCCTGTTAAATGGAGTCAAGGGCTGTAAAGAGATCAAGCGAGGTTCCAACCACACCGATCCTGTGTCTATCAAAGCAGCATGCTGTGCATCATTGCCGAACTGCGCATGAAGTGAAGTACTAGTCTCTACACCATCTTCGTAAACTTCGAGAAGATTTTTGATAGCTTAAGCAGAGAGCCCATGTGGAAACATCTGAAGCGTATGGAGCGCCAGATAAAATGGTCGATCGCATCAGAGAAATCTACCGAGACTATGGGCCGGTTGCAGAAAGCAATGTTAAGTCTGGTGCTAGCTAACGTCGCGTCAAAGTGAACAAAATTGCATCAATTTTTGTTTACTAATGTATTAGTTACCATAAGCATTTGAGATTTGATTCGTTTTTGTTCACTTTGACGTCGCGTTAGCTAACACCAGACTTAACATTGCTTTCTGCAACCGGCCCTATGTATGTCAGGTAGTCCATAAAGACAGATGTTAAACCCGTTTCCAGTGACGTCAGACGTGCAATTTCTGACTCTCGGGCTTCGCGCTCTAGTCAGAAATTGCACCTCAGCAAAATAACGCATTTCTCTCCATCATTGCATAATCTACTATTAAGTAATACTTTACTGCAGCTTTATAAAAATTTTAATGCACCGCATCCTGATTTGAAAATGTAGTATACTTTGTTTTGTAAGTTACTTCCATTTTGGGTTGTTACCCCAAATATTAAGAAGAAAGACTCTGGTTTATGTATTGTTCATGAAAATTTCAGTTTAGTGACAAAAAAAATTTAGATTTTAAAAATAATAATTGAAGAAAACTGCACATAAAATTCTTGCTTCATTATGCTGCCAGTTATTGTCAGAAAGTTGCTCGGAAAGGAAATGTCCGCAATAGAATTCTAGAGAAATCATTTTTAAACAATATTTTGAAAATGATGAAACAACTTTTGACAAATGGGTAACTAAAGCAGTGACCATTAATCTAAACGGAAATGTGAAAACTGTTAAAAGAATTTGAAAGGAAAAGGGAATGTTGCAAAAACGATTTAGTAACTGAATTTAATGGGTCTCCTTTAATGTCCAAGTAGGGTGGACTGTACACAAAGAATCATTGAAAATGAACAGGGCTATGCAACAAACATTACAGTAGTTGATATACGTTTTCTGAATTTCCCTTGTCTCTAAGAATTGTGTTGTCCTAACTCTCTCCTCATCGTAATAATAAAATAACGTTGCACGCAATTGCAAAACGTCGGTTAAGTCAATTTGACATGCATAACCCTGTTCATTTTCAATGATCGTAAGTGTATGCTTTTAGTGTATTGCAATTTACAAATCTTGAATAACTTTTTCTTTAGTTTTGTATTTAGTTAATCTTTTGTTTTTACTTTGTATTTGGGGTTTTGTATTTAGTTGTATAAGAAAATAAATTGATCATTTTTATCAGTAAACAAGTTTAACATAAAAAATTGTATTCTCCGATAATATTGTTGTATACTCCGTTCATCCACATTTTTCATGGTTTAAATAACAGATACAATCACAAATTAATTCAAGAACCTTGGGCTTATATGTATTAGATATGTGTTTTTATATCATACTATAAAATATTTTTGTTTAAAAACAAGATTTTTATTTGTAAAAAAGTTTCCCTATAAAAGTATCGTTTTTTTTAGAAAGACCCATAGCCAGTTAATCTTTAACTAACGACTATGACATACAGACTTTGTTTTAACATCACAAAAAAGACACTTAACAGGAACGTAATAGAAAAGTAATAGAAATTGCAAAACGTAATAGATTTTGCTGCGAGAGTAATAGCGTAATAGACAGGGGCATAAAGTAATAGATCTATTACTATAGTAATAGGGTTGGCAACGCTGCTGGGGAGACTACTCCAGTCTCGGTCTCGTCTTGACGAGACAAAGCACTATCTAGTTTGCTTTGCATATTTAGTATTAGTTGAAACAAACAATCCAGTGACAAATGTCTCATTTAAAAAAACAAAAAAGACCGTTTTTCAAATAGAAAGCGTATTAAATAAAAACTGTACCCAGACCTGGAAGGTGTCAAAGTGGTTGCCTAACCGATCGACGTTTTAAGGCGCAGAGGGTTGCAGCTCCGTTTGGCTGCTGAAACATTTGTATTTAATACGCTTTCTATTTGAAATCGGTCTTTTTTGTGATTTCTCGAAAACCGGAAGTGTCACGTGACTGAACTTCGGTTCCTGACCTGACATGACCATTCCAAACATATAACTTTAATAACTTTTTTCTCTATCTCTTACAGTTTGGCTGCTAAAACAGCGTCCCGGACGGACGGACGGACAAGTCTATTAGATAAAGGATAATTGTCGGCACTATTGCTAGAGAGTATAATATTTATATCACAGATGTTACGGAATAAAGAACGTGCTAACAAATATTGAATATTTGTTTAAACTGCTACCTAACTGCTTTATTTCAAAGTTTTCTTCGAGCGTAATAACGGCTTATTTAGGTTGTTTGTACCTAATCTAAAATTTTACTGGTTATGTTTTCTATATTTTGTATTGTGTTAAGATTTTGTATTATATGAAACTGTTCATGATTTGTAATGTATTCTGTACTATTTATTAAAATTTTCCTGATTTTCAATTTTTTCTGAGGTGGAGACGTAGTTTTAGTTTTTCCTATGTGGCGGCATACTATACTACTAATACCTTCCAATCGTAGACAATAATATTGAATTTAAATTTCTCGTTGACGAGAGTTTCTTTCTGCGAATATTCTGTAAATGTCAAAATGTAAGTACTCCACATATTTAGACATTGTTCAGAAATAAGAAAATAAAACTACTACAATCATTATTGTATTGTTGCCTTTATTTCAGTACGTTACGTTAAATATTTAGTTATTATACAATTATTTGTGATATTTAGATTTATATACCATTTTTACACTGTTTAGTAGATTTAGGTGAGCTAATGGATGATCTTGAATAGTGACCATGACAATCTATATGTCTATCTATCTTACCGTCAATCCTACCACACTTTTCTATATAATAATAAAGTTTTGAGCTACTATCTACCAGTAAAAAAGCTAAGAAAATCACCATACGCTATATATACCATACATTTTAGAAACTACCTCAATATACTATCACTAGTTCTTATTTAATCAAAATTTCAAGCTTAGGATACTTCAGTGTGATATTATTGCAATAACCAGAATCCACTCGATTGCCCACCAGCTTCACCGTCTTCAACTCTCGAAGGTTATCGAAGAAATTTTCAGCCAGCTCTGAAATGTTATTGTTTATCAAGCTCAAGCACACCAGCTCCTTCAGAGGTTTGGTAGAAAGGGGTTGGACTTGTGTCACTTTGTTATTATCTAACAGCAAGTCCTGCAAACCTATGAGGTCTTTGTAACAACTATCGATACACTTTAATTCATTGCAACTTAGATCTAAAGACTTTAAATGCTTCAATCCTTTAAAGCTGCCTTCTTTAAGTTCAGTCAGCTTATTGCTTTTGAAGCTTAACTTTTCAAGAGATTTAAGATGCTTTAACGCCCCTGGCTGAATATCCTTTATGAAGTTATTATTCAAATACAGCGCCACTAGGCTAGTCAAACCTTTAAAGGCCTCTTCCTCCAAATTGGTAATTTTGTTGAAGGATAAGTCTAGGGTATGCAGATTGATAAGTTTTTCGAATGTTGCAGTTTCTACAGTCGGGAGCCAGTTGTTGCTAAGGTTGAGAAATTTCAGTTCCTTCAATGGAGAGAAGTTGTTACACTGTAGTTGCTTAAGTTTGTTATTATTTAAGTACAAAACAGATAACTCTTCTAATCCTTCAAATGTGCCCTCTTCAATAATGCTTAAGTAATTGTGGTTAAGGAAGAGGTTTTCAAGATGCGAAAGTTTCTCAAACTGCTTGCTGAACAGGCCGGAGATGTTGTTGCTAGTCAAATACAGATGACGAAGCTTTTCTGTTCCAGAAAAAATGTTTCTATCTAAGCCGGTGAGCTTGTTATTATTCAAAAATAGCGACTCGAGGGCTTTTAAATCGCTAAATGCATCCTTATGGACTTCCTTTATGTTATTATCGTTTAAATGCAAGTCCATTAATATATTCAGTCCCTTAAACGTGTCCTTCCCAATGCCTTCAATGTGGTTACCCTTCAGATTGATGTAAGATAGTCTGTTCAAGTTCTTGAAGAGCTTTGGAGGCAACGTCCTGATTTTATTGTTCTGTAAGTGCAATTGCCTCACCCATGGAACAGTTTGAAACATATTTTCATCAAGATCAACAATAACGTTATCATTTAAAAACAAAAAATCTAGCGTTTTACATTTTGCCAGTAAACCATTGGGGATTTTATTAATGCTATTGGAATCCAAGCGCAGTCTCTTGAGACTAGTCAACTTTAAAAAGACTTCGCTTTCTAAAATCCTAATGTTATTGTAGCTCAGATCAAGCTCTTCAACTGAAACTAAATCATCCACGATCCCAGAAGGAAGAGCGTCGAACAGACAGCCCGTCAAAACGAGCAGTTTCAACTTACGTAAACTTTTAAAGAGCCCCGCTTCTAATTTCTGCAGCTTCACTTTATTCAAAATAAGAACCTGCAGCTCAGACAGGCCCTTAAACGCATTGGGGTTGATGCTTCTGATATCATTTCCAGACAAGACTAAGGTCTTCAGTTTTTTAACGGGACTGAATATGCCTTCGTTTAGGACCACAAGCTTATTGTGTCCTAGAAAGATGAACTCCAAGGAAGGCAGGTTATCGAACACTCCACTAGACAAACTTGCAATCTTGTTGTCTTCCAAGTTTATCGACTCGAGGTTAGGCAGCCCTTCGAGTGCTTCTTTTGACAGCCTGTTCAGCGAGGAGGAATTTATCGAGATGGAAGTTAAGCCGGTTAACTCAAAGAAGCTTCGTGGAAGTAAGATGTCGAAACTGCAGTTGGTAAGTGCCAGCACGGTCAGCTGGTCCAGAGTGATGTTTTGGCTTCTTGCGTATTGGTGAATCTGCACCTTCAGTTCTTCTAAGGATTTGATGTTGGAATTCTCGAAAAGTTTCTCGGTTGAAATTTCTTCCCCCTCTTCCGGTTTGTCTTCCACTGGATAACCATATCCTGAAGAGTGAATGATTAGAATAGTAAAAATTGACAGTGGTAATGGAAATACCTGTAAGCCAGCAGACGAATGTGTAAATTGTGCCGAACATATTTCCAGTTATGGGCTGATTGGTCCTAAAAATAGATAATTACTAGACAGACGTACATCCACAGTTGATTCGCAAAATTAAATTCGTCGAGTCTAGTCTGTGAGAGGTTAACGTTAATAGATGGTCTTGGGAAATTGTTTAATGGAACTATTTTGTATAAATTTGGATGCGCCAGAATAATCTTGTCGAGTAGGTGAGTAAAGAACTAAATGGTTATGATAAATGTAGGTCTTTTTTGTCCACTTTAATAATTTTGATGAAGTATGAATGCATGACAGATTTTTTCTTCTGTTTTATGTTTAAATTATTGTAGTAATTAATATGCCTGCTATGTGTTTTTACATACATATCTATAATAATTAGAATTAAAAGTAGCATTAAATCTTTCTTGGTATTATGTTCAAGACTACTTAGTTGGGAGACTGCAACTCTATATTTACTACAAGGTGTCTATGCTCCTAGCTCTCCATTTAAAATATCTTACTTATTTAAAATTCTATTTCGATGTAGGTATTTATAAAAATGGCAGTCAAGAAATGGTTAATAATAAAAGATGCAGAGAAATAGTACGATAAGCTTTGCTTCGACAATTATGTTACGTTTTCAATATAATACGTTTTTCTTCTTCTTCTAGGTGAGTGGCTTGTTTTTAACCGCAAAGTCGTGGTAGTATGAGCTCTTTTAGCTTGTAATCCGGGTAGATGGCTAGCCTTGCCCGTCAAAACTGAGGAAGAGTTTACTTGTCGGAGGTTAACAACTACCACAGGTGTTAGCATGGTAGTCGTAGGGAGTACAATTTTTAAAAATCTGTGTAATCACCGCCATTGCTCTGTCATCATACCGTAAGCGAGGGCGAGAGTGGAATATAGAGCAGCAATAGTGTGCTATTTCAAGTTTAAAGTTAACAAGGGATCTAAATGCACATCCACATCTTTCGATAAATTAAAAAATGTTGGTAGGGCTGAAATTCAAACTCGTGATCTCAGGCTCGGCAGTCTGGCGGTTCCACCGCATCGCCATCTTAACTTCAGTTAGGTCCTATACAAATTGAAGAAGAAATCATTCTGGTAGGTTATGTACCACTTAGCGTGTCCTGACATACTGCACTTTAGGTAACTTCCCGACTTTCTTTTAATGCCAAAGCGATTGCTGGGTTCAAAAAAGTTATACTCCATTTACTTGACATCTGCACTGTCAGTGTCAAATTTAAAAAAAATTTCTTGACTATACCTCAAAAATAATGTGTTTTTTATTAGACTGTACAGTAATTTAATTGTTAAAATGTGAAAAATAGCAGTGGTGCCAACATAATGTCAGTTTGACAGTGCAGATGTCAAGTAAATGGAGTATATGTATCGAGAGATCCAAAAATAACTGTTCCTCAGCGGGCTGTGGAAATTCAACTTATGAATAATATGTTGGTGACACTGTACGTTAATGTCAAATTCGAGGTTATCAGGTTAGGTTTTCCGTCAGTTTTGACACAAAATGACGCAAATCCTAACCTGCTAACCTCGAATTTGACATTAACGTACAGTGTCACCAACATATTATTCATAAGTTGAATTTCCACAGCCCGCTGAGGAACAGTTTTTTTTGGATCTCTCGATATAATTTGATCATACCTTTGACAGCGTATGTACGCTGCCTTTGACATAACTCGCGAATGATTGCTAGAGTCCCTGTATACAGGGTGCCCGAATTTTGTAGGGACAACATGGGTAACTTTTGTATTTGAAGAGATAGAGAGATGGTTAAATTAGCAAAAAGGTGCAGGTTTGAGAGCTCATTAAGAATACATCTTCAAATTTTACTTGTCATGGCCCACTTGTCTAAAATTTAAAAAAAAATCTTTTAATTTCTTTTATATGCCGTAACTTTTTTGTTACTTAAGATATTGAGATGCGATTTGAACTAATTTGCATGGTAATTTAAATACATTTATTGGCACTTAATAAAATCAATTTTATTTCTGTAAATTTTTAGTAATCTAACCTAACCTCAAAATTTTAAATTGGTATCGTACAATTTTTTTGGCCCTTTTAAGAGAGGATTTTTTCTGAATGCAATGATATATTACATGATATGGAAACTTCTTCAAAATTTTGAAAAACTGAGCTTATTCTTTTTACAGGCAGAAATCACTAGTGCCATGATCACAATAACTTTGTTTTTTGTTTATCACGTTATCTGTGAAATTATATTTCGAAACAAAAAGCAGGCTTATCATCATACGTACCTTCCAGTAGTGTCAGTGTGTTTCGTATGTTTGACGTGTAAGTTCTACGTTCTTGTAGCACTTGATATAAGCACAAAATATATCATATTTTCAAAATTTTCCGTTATAAGTTAACACTCACACTACTGACAGGCACGTATGATGATCAAGGTCTGTAAATATATTCGTAGTATGCTTAGAAATATAGGTCATCCCAACAACGACATTTTGGTGCCCACTGACAATTAGACTGACAAACGTCACCGCTTGTGTGTATTTGAGGTTATATGATTTCAAAATGCCCGGGTGTGCATGTTTGAACTGCACTAACCACTCAAGACATGGTTTTCGGTTATTTCGTTTTCCCGCTGACCAAAAAAGGCGAGAAATTTGGGTAAAAAATTGTGGTCGCGATCAATGCGAGCCAACAACATATTTAAGAGTGTGTGAGGTAAGAGTTTTTCATTATTATACATCTATCTTTTCCAAATACAATAACATTGACCAGACTGAGTAATAACAGAAAAGTTTGCTAGTGCCCAATAGATATTATAGTTGTGTCTTCTGTGTTCTAGAAACATTTTGAACTAAATCAATATGAAAATAATCGCCAGGATGATAAAAAGAAATTGAAACCTAATGCAATTCCAACTTTATTTAACTTATCAAATTCTCCTGAAGCAGAAAATACTACATATCTTCAAGATACAACAAATGATGATGTTGGAAAATCAGACGAGGCCAGCAACAATATCTTAGATAATGGTAAGGATCGTAAAAAGAAATTGAAACCTAATGCAACTCCAACTTTTTTTTTTAACGTATCAAATTTTTCTGAAGCAGAATATACTACATCTCTTCAAGATACAACGAAAGATGATGTTGGTGAAACAGTTGAGGGAAGCAACACTATCTTAAAAAAAGTGCAACAAAAATTATGGAGAACTGAAAAAGAGTTGCAAAGATTTAAGAAAAAAACTAAACAGCTTCAAAACGTGATAAACAATAATCCATTTTTGGATAAAGAATTAAAAGAAATTTTATGTAGAGGAAACAAGGTTTGTAAATGGTCACCACAGCTAATACAAAAGGCAATTCGGATTAGGTTTGCGGTTGGATGGAAAGGTTACAAATATTTAAGAAAAAGCATGCATTTCTGTTTGCCTTCGTATAGTACTATTTGTAGACACCTTCAAAAGTTGTCTTTCAACTCCGGCTTGCTCGAGGAAGTGCTTGCACTTTTAGCCGATAGGCAAAGAGAACTGAAACATGAGTCAGAAAGCGAATGTTTGCTGCTGATGGACGAAATGGAAATTAAGGAATCGTTAGAATATGATAGAAGCACTGGTTCATATGTGGGTTATTCTACAATGCAAAGAGACGCGACGAAACAGAAATTAGGAAACCAGTTATTTGTGTTTATGTTGAGAGGTCTAAATTCCAATTGGAAACAAATTATTGCTTATCATGTCACCAGTAAGCAAGCGAATAACGAAGAAACAGTTAATTTAGTCAAACGTATTGTTATCCAGGTGGAAAATGTGGGATATAAAGTGTTGGGACTTGTTAGTGATATGGGTTCGAAAAATCAAGCTGTTTGGAGAAATATGGGAGTTTCTGTAGGTAGATATTCAAACAAAAATGTTGCTGCTCATCCTTTAAGAACTCAAGAAAATTTATATATTTTTGCCGATCCTCCTCACCTTCTAAAAAATTTACGATCTGCTCTTATGACACATGATATAACTATACCTGAAAACGTGGTGGAAGAGGAGAAGATGAGTTCAAATACTGTCAATTTTAAATACATTATTCAATTAGTAAATAAACAAAGGCAATATGATCTGAAACTAACACCAAACCTCACGGAACAAGTGTTGAACCCTACAACGTACGGTAAAATGAATGTTGCATATGCTGCATACATATTTAGCACTACTACTGCTTCAGCTATTGAAACTCTAGTTAAACTAGGTTTAATGAGTAATCATGCTTTAACTACTGCATGGTTTCTACGAAAAGTACGGACGTGGTTTGAAGCACTGAACAGTAGAACTCGTAAAGCATCAATTACAAATAAAAATAAATCACAGAATTTTTCAACGTTAAATGCTTTTATTGATTTAATACACACAATAAAAATAGGAAACGGTGTTTGGAAACCTATACAAACAGGTATAATTCTTACTACCACAAATGCGATTCAGATAACGGAAGAATTACTAACAAAAAATAAATACAAATATGTCCTAACTTCACGATTTAGTCAAGATGCGCTAGAAAACGTATTTTCGGTTTTTAGAAGGCACGCAAATAACAATCCTACTGCTCTACAAGCAATAAGGGCTTTGAAACTAATTACAGTGTCACAATTTTTTGATAGTAACACTGAGCGTGGAAAAAGTTATCTGACAGATGGTGATAAACACCATATAAACTTTTTTGGGGCACGTTCAAAAAGTTCGGTTAGAGATTTTCCAGATACGCAGACTAGTATTTCAGAGGAAACGTGTGCCATCTGCCATTTTGATGTCCTCAGATGATAGCGATATTGATCAAGTCCTGAGAGATTTATTACAACAAAATATTGTTAATAATCTACTTGGAGCAGTTATTTTCAGATCCTTTGGAAAACTCTGTACAACTTGTAAAAACGCATTTCGAACGAATCCAAGTGGAAAAGACAGGGAAGTCCTTATTAGAACAAAAACATATGGAAAACTCCTGTATCCTGCCAATAATATTTTTAATTTCATTGTTAAAGCAAACGGGTTTATTTCACACCATCTTAAATTGTGTAGAACAAACTTAGTCAAACATTTATTTTTCCTCGTTAAACGTAAATATGATCTATCTTCATTACCTAGCTGTGCTATATGTAAATCTGCCAACCTTATAATTACAAACTACATTAGACTTAGATTAAGTATAGAATCTAAAAAAGTTAAAGCTGAAATAAAACGAGCAAAAAAGAAGACTTTTAGTTCAAAATCAGTTTTTCGAGCTTCTATATCTTAAATTTGTTTGTTAAGCTTTTCATTGTATTACATGTATTCAATAAAGCGAACATTTTTCTACTTTACTTTATGGATTTTTTAAATGTAAATGTATTTAAAGTTATGTTTAAATAACAGTCACTACGGAAGAAAATGTTTAAAAACACAAAACAAGACAAAAAGTACAATTCTATATTTATTTGTTGAATCAGTAACAAATTGTAATTCATAACACATTGCCACTACAATATAAGTGTAAGTATAACACTGATAATTTTGAGGTACTTAAAGTGGTTAAGATGCTATGAACATTTTAAAATGGTAAATATAAATACAAAATCTTAAAGAGAGAATTACTGATAAATAATTTACAACAATTGTCAAGTATATCAATTATTTAAGTCAATTAATGGTCGACAGCCTACATCGTCTTCAGTGTTGTCTTCCTCGTCTAATGTCAAATAACAATCCGATTCATCATCGCTTTCTTAGTTAACTGTAATCACCAATTCTTCTACCTCTTCCATTATATATTCCTCTTCTATATAACTCCATTCAGTTTTCTCCACATGGGAGCAAATATTTTCAAATTCTTGTACACCGACATTGTTAAATTTCTCCTCTCTTAATTTTCTTACATAGTCCAACTTGAAAGTGGTATTGTGTGCAGCCACATGATTTTTCACTAAAGCCCATATTTTTCCTGTAGGGTAGAGTTCTGAGTGGTAAGGTGGTAGCCGCAGCGCTACATGACCATGTTCTGCTAAAACTTTGTCCAATTCGTAATTTTTATGAACTGGCTTGTAGATCAGTATTTTCGAATAAAGCTCTACTTTTGTTTTAATTAATAATTCAATAATTTGTCAGCCACTTTCTCATGTCTTTTTTACAAGATGTTGGGTTACGTTCGACTGTAACGTTATGATAGGATGTATTGTCTACAACAACAGAGTTTGGTTCCACATTTGAAATACATTTTTCCTGCAACCATTTCATATAATTTTAGTGATTTATTTCGTCATGGTAGTCTCCTGTTTTTAGCCCCAATATAATTATCAAGAGACCTTCAAACATTTAGGTACTACTTCCATCTTCCCATGCTTTCGGAATTGTATGCGAACTATGTAGATACGTTTCATCACTGTAGACAATATTTCGACTTTCGGCTCAGTGTTTTTGTAAGTTTCTTAAAAATTTGATACGCTTTTCACGAATTTCCGTTTTTGCCATCAGTGCTTGTCGATTGTCTTGAGCTTTCTTCCAACAAAAACCCATTTTATGAACCAGCTTTCTAAATGAGCTCAATTGCCCTGTGAAATCTATACCTTCTGCGTTCTTCACTGCATCAAATACAGCTCGCATTGTAGGTCTTTTTTAAGTATGCTTGCATACGTATAAATAACGTTTCGTACAATTTCTTCCTCAAATTGATTAAGTTGATGACTTTGGACATCCCTTATTGGTCTTTCTTCGAGGAAAACCAAATCTCCTCGCTTCCGATCTTGTTTTGCCTTCGTTCGTTTGACGGTATTTAATACACCTGTTGATGTTGCCACTCTCTCAAACACACGACTTAATGCAATGGCATGCTCCCCATCTCTTTCTTGTTGCATGAACTTGTACACATTGTAAATTATTTGTCGCCCTTAGCTTTGGACTGCCCTTTTACCGTCACTCAGCTTAAAAGAACAACTTTATAAATAAGTTTTGCATAATAATTAAGTACTTCAACTTACTGTTTCGACAACAAGAAACGTGTAGCTCTTTATTGAACGTACACACAGGAAATTCAATTGAAACAGCACCCTAAACTGTAACGACAATGCTGCCGTAAAACCTATAAACAAACTCTTTTAGTGAAACGTTCATTAAACGGCCCGGTTAACTTACAATATCACAACGGAATCAGCACAAATTAGTAAATTAGACATCTCAATTAAAACGGTACCACTTGTAGCACGCTAAATGGAGACATCCTTGCCGATAACCTATAAATAACCTCTTTTAGTGAAACGTATATTAAAATGATAGTTTACTTACCGTATCACATCGGGATCAGGACAATGTAGTCTTGAAAAATAGTGTTTTTCTAACAGGCAGAAACACGGATATAAATGAACGCAAACGCAACAAACGTGCAATTGCAATCCTAACCTCCAACGAACAAACCACAGACAAGAAAGGAAACAACTGACGTTATTTTTAGGACGATCTGTAGGGCGAATTTTGTCGTCTGCGCAGAAACCCATGACATTCTAAAATACCACTACAAGATTTAAATTTCCCGCCATTGGCGCCATTTTGATTCCCACTCTCTAGTGGAAATGCATGGGATGACCTATATTTCAAAGCTTGCTATATTTACATTTCAAAGCTTGCTATATTTACGGACCTTGCTGGCCCAAAAAGATCGTGTCGTGTTTAATGTCACAAAGCAACCACTAATAGAGTAGTTTCTTAAATGCACCTGTCAAATAATTGTTAGGGACTGGCCCACCCGTCGGAGGGCGCTAGTGTCGCCACTCGGCAAGGTTGGGAACCAAACTATAATTAATGATGGGTCGGTATGTTGTAACGTTTCGCTCTGGTTTTAAATGCATTTTTAATAATATATAATATTAGAGCATTTAAAACGCCGCAACAATCGGTTTCTGCAACAATTGGAAATTTTTCAAAGCGCTCGAACTGGCAGAACTCGATCGACGCGAGCGGAACGAGGAATCGATTCTCCGCGCAGTCCTTCCTTAATACGCGAGAAGTCCCGAGAGCCGATCGCCGCGTTTAAAACAAAATTCGCGCAGCGAGCTCGAGGAGATATGCACCAGAATTTCACCGGGCTTCCAGCCGCCTTCAGCGGCTGGTGCCGCAGAATCCCGGATCTCCGACCAGCTAGACCGACCTAAATTAACCAGGGCCTTCAGCCGAACTCAGCACCAGAAACCGACCGGAAGATTTCGAAAATACTAACTCGATCTCCCCCAGGTACCGGCCTATATAAACGTATTTCTGGATTCGGACTGCGTTTATTAGGATTGATTTGTAAATTGAAAATAACAAGTTTGTTTCGCACAAATCTGGTATCGGATTGTGCAGATTTTATTCTTACAATTCCGTCGCGTTCGTCACGAGTGTTCGCATACGAAATTAAGATTATATTTGGTTATCGAAATAACTTAGTTTCGTGGGCGAGCGGTCCAGGCGATCTCACAGAACAAATAAATCACAATTAAACTTGGCTGGAATATCGGCGAGTTTCAATTGGGTTTATTCCGTAGGAATAAAACTAACATTCCAGTATAACAACGGAGAGCACTGAAATAGCAATAAACTCGAATCTAGTAAAGTCACGAAAGACCTGTCAAAGTACAGTTAATTTCAAGGGTACATCCGAGTACATTAAAGTAAAAGCATTTTTGAATCACAGAATTGAAAATTACAAAACCAGTCCATCATTTTACGCGGGGTTAATTAAAGTATTGCAGAATTCAAAAGTCACCGACCTTGTTAAAATATCTTCGTTGTGTATATGACCTCCGCACGTGCCGGAGCGCAGATAACAGTAGAAAGAATTCAACCTCAGGTCAAAGGCTAAATGCACTTCCTGGTTATCACTAAAACGTGCACTTGCATAGATATTAACACAGATTAAACAACTCGTAGTTTCAATCAAGTCACTTTATAGTTGAAATATTTACAAAGCTCCCGTTTGTTTACATTAGTACTAAACTGTCATTTTTAATTTGTTTTGGGATTACAGGACTGCCAACGTAAACGTGAGAACCCTCGATTTTCCAACAACCTGGCGTCGTGAACACCACGATCCTACACCGGTGCATGAAGGGCAGCCTACGCATCCAGTAATTAACCAAGGATTCACGCAAAACAAATTATTTTGTACTTAATTCAATATATAATTTATTTTTAAGTTATTACATGTACATAATAGGCAATAAATGTATATAGTAGTCAAACCTGTTTCTTTAAATCCGTCAGAGTAATAGCCAACTGAGCCCTCACCCATACTAGAGCTACCAATCTTAAAAAGGGCATATTTGTTAATGCTACAGGGGCACTTTCCAAATTGATCATAAACCTGAAATTATTACGAAGGCCCAGTTAGCATTACAAAATGGCGCCCGAGCAGGGACGCGTCGAAAACGTAATTACGTTAGGCTCGCGCACAGCGAAGATTCTGCAGGTTGGAGCGTATTGCGGAATTCGCTAATTGTTAACAGCGTACTTTTAAATGCAACAATGATCGATTATTGTTAAATAGCATTTAAAATGGGAGCGAAACGTTACAATGTGAAGAAGTGTTGTTTCAAATTGTGCCGATTTAGTGTAGGAGACACAAATTTCCCAAAGGCATAAAAAACCTACTAATACAAACGTTTTCTGAATGCATCTGTCAAATCAAATAATTGTTAGAGATTGGCCCACCCGTCAGAAGGCGCTGGTGTCACCTGTCCGCTAGAGACCCTAGAAATGAGAGACTGGCCATTTACCGGAAGTAACTAGATTCCCCTAGCGAAATGTTGGCGGCAGTGGTCCCGAAAATGGCGGCCGTGTCAACTCAGCTGTTTTACAAGATTTGAGCGTTTCAATTATACTCCATTTACTTGACATCTGCACTGTCAAACTGCCAGTATGTTGGTACCACTGCTATTTTTCACATTTTAACAATTAAATTACTGTACAGTCTAATAAAAAACACATTATTTTGGAGGTATAGTCAAGACATTTTTTTTTAAATTTGACACTGACAGTGCAGATGTCAAGTAAATGGAGTATAGGTATTGTTTTGTGATTTCAATCAATGTAAGTTATGTGAGTAACTACTTACTAAATAATGATAATTTGTATTTGTACTGGAGATGGACAACATGGTTCATTTCTAAGAACCGCTCGCTCACTAGAATGAACAAGTTCTTTTTTTTTATAGCTCACCAGCTTTCCTGCACCCCTTTGGAATTTTTCACCGCGATTCTGTATCCCGTTCCCGCATACAGTATTCACGTTTGAAAGGGGCCTAATAGAAGATATATTAAAAATTACAGATTTCCTAACCTTACTCCACATAGTAAATAAACAAGTTAGTACTCATATTTAGCTGGAAAATTGTAAATAACAGTAAATCTATAATGTGAAAGTAATCAATAATTCACGTTTGTATTTTAGAAAATGCCACCTTGCTACTGAGCTGGTTAAATTAAATAAATTAGATAGCATAAATAAAAACAGCAGTCTAAAGAGGGATATAGCATGTTAAACAAAAAGACGCCGCAACTTGGAGCTATAACAATATTAATTTGTAGTCAAGTTACCCCAATACCAAGCACAGTATCCCCCTCAAAAGCAATAACAGCGTTGGAACAGAGAATTGAAGGATTTTGAATAATTATTCAATGTAGAATGATTGCCGTTGATTATACTGGACTATTTGTACTCTTAGGTCAATGGCTCACAACGGTTGAGGTTGAGTGAACCGTGACCTTTACGGCATATCTTACAAAATTTTATTTAAAATTAGAGGCCCTGCATACCTTATAGATAGGTATTAAGAAATGCCATAGTAGTAAACAGAAAATGAAGTGTACCAGTCTGCTCTGATTGATAAAACCATTTAAATGGGTAAAATTTCATTCTCATTACCCCAGAAGAATTTAAAGTATGAAAAATTCATGCAGAGATACGCACATTTATATAAATCAACACAATTTCGATTTTACCAAAACTGTCAACGCCAGATCTTCTTGCTACGGCCGCTAAACTACTTTCTAATGTTCGTTATGAATCTCCAGTTGCAGTTATTGCAGTAAACATTCAAGTAATGTATTAAAGATAACTGATTAATATGCAGTTTGCAGTGATTTGGATTAGTATAATTCGAACGCGTTAAGTGGGGAGTCGTCCAAAATATGTGGAAGTATCTCACTGATGTAACTACGAAGATAGACAATGAGCAAGCACCATGCGATGGCATCCCACCATATAGCAGGTCCTTGCTGTAGTCGACTATAATCAACTAATCCTTTGAGGAGAAACTTTACTCCATAATAGCGTTGTTTGATGACAACCAGGGATATAATAAAGTGTGGCATGATAGTCTCCCATACTACATTCCTCTCAAATCATACCTAGAAGAACCGCACTTCCATATGAAACACGATCAACTGCAAAGAAAACACACCGTTAGCTTTTATCAATAATGTACCATTGTCAGAAGTGGAAAAAGTTAAATATCTCGATATAAAGTTGAACAAGGACTCAAGGTCTCAAGTGGAAAACAGATATATGGTGTAAAAGGAAAAAACGTGTTACAAACTGTAACCAAGACTAGTAGCTATTCGGTACAAAATCAAAAATGTTTCTAAGAAATCAACTTCTATAGTCTACACTATAAGTTTCAAATTGACAGTATTCAGCAGCTGGAAAATTGTAAATAACAGTAAATCTATAATGTGAAAGTAATCAATAAGTCACGTTTGTATTTTAGAAAATGCCACCTTGCTGTGTTCCTGGTTGCTCTAATCGCCAAAGCATAGGTTCCCAAAATACGTAAATAGACGTGAATTGTGGATAAAAAACTTAGGAATACAAAACTGGCTATCTAAACCTCATTCAGGCATATGTGAGGTAAAATATTCCTTTTATTTGATAAATTAGAAGAGTATTTTTAAATCCTTTGGTCAATTTCAAAAATAATAATTATTAGGCCCATTTCGAAGAGGATATGTGGGAAAAAATACGTGTTGATGGAAAGAAGAAGCTGAAAAACACAGCAGTCCCAACAATTTTCTTTCATCAGTTGCAAAAAAGTTACACAGAAAGCTTTAACGATGTAAGTTATTGAAAAAAATCTATATTTGAAATAATCGACTTTAATTAATTGCTATACAGTGCATTTTGCTTTAAGTTGGCCATATTGATTCACATACTAAAATATGTGCCTCATCTTAATTCATTTTGTGCGATGAAGGTGAAGTCTATTTTTATTAATAAATCAAACAATATATACAAAATGCCCATTGTTGTAGTAACATGAACATATTTTAATTATTTTCTTGTTAAAAGTTAAAATTATAATTGAGGGAGTAGTACTTAATTTATTGAAAAATGTAATAAATTATTATTGTATTTTTTTATGATAAAATTTTAGTTTTATTAATTCAAAAATTTGTGACAATATTTGAATTTTATTAGCAGCTCTTACGAAGGATTTATGAAAAATAATTAAAATTCTCAACTTTAAATTTTGTTATGTTATTCTTACAAAGACATTTTTATACCTTGCTCTATTTGCAGTTGTACAATAATTTTCCATGTTAAAGAATATGTTTTTATGTCGTTAGTTTCGATTTCTTATTGTTGATACACTAAATTTATATTTTTTACGTGCAGACACAAACTCTTCAACCGGAACCACTGGAAAGTAGGCTGATAACTCATTGCAGCAATTCACAACCTCCTGATAAAAGTGAAATTGCAATACTGAAAAGGGATGTTGGAAGAGGCAGAGAGAAACTTGACTAGAGCAAAAGAAGAGTTGAAATTGGCAAAAAAAATTATACACACAACTGAACAATCAAACATAAAATTAAGGAAAAACAACAGAAAGTTAAGGAAGATGAACAACAACTTGTTAGTTAGTCAAAATCGTTGCAAGTGTATGATGAAGAAAATGTTGACAGACGACCAAGTGAGAGTTCTCACAAGACGATCAACACGTGGATTTGAGTGGTCCAACGACACAATAAAGAAAGCACTCCGACTAAAATTTTCGTGCGGGTCGAGTGGTTATGAGGAGTTGCGAGCCCAAAACATGCCTTTACCATCACCACGTTTAATGTTGAATGAAGCTGTGACGGACAGTTTTTTGTTTTATAAGATTTTTTTTTTATTTACTCTAGAATAACAGATATGTAAATATAAAATTGTACACATAAAATAATTCATCAATTGACAAGACAATAAATTAAAAAAATATATCTTAATTTTTATTTATTTTAATGCCATTAATGAAATACTCTTAATTAACACCAAATCATTGTTTTTCAGTTTTAACAAAACTATTGGTTTATAGATTTAATCAAATTTTTCACCACAAAAAAAGATTTTGCGGTCAACGAAAAAATTTTGTAATCAACTCGTTTGTTAATGAGCGATTAATAATCTCAACTATTAAAGGCACTCACTCGCTATCGCTCGTTTGTGCTTTAAACAGTTTCGATTATTAATCGCCTTCATTAACACACTTGTTGGTTAAATAACTAATAATAGGTTCACTTTACAAAAACATACATCACCAGACCATGCTCTGTATCAATACCAACATAACTATAGAACTAACTAAAAATACACTATGTATATGTAATTTAAACTTAAATTTCATATACTTCTTTTCTTTTTTTTATTTAACAAATCTAATACATAGTTTATAAACAGTAGTCTTTCAACTTTTTAGTAATGCTCTTATTCTATTAGGTCGAGTAAACTCTGTCTTAGTTTCTACACCATTCGCTTCACTATTTTGATCGCTCACTCTTGCCGGTTTTTTAGAATTACACTTTTCATCGCTTATTTCTCCACTTTCATTTATAGCGCTTTTTTTAACACTTTCTTTTACACTGTCATTTTAATGTTTTTCTAGTTGAAGTGATGTTGATGGTTGCAATATTGACATCATCTCTTCATTCCTTATCTTCCTTGATGTTTACCCTATTCCTTTGGTAAAGTTTATTGTTAACATCAACAATATAAGATCTATCAGATACCTTGTCTTGAATCTTTCCTGGTGTTCATCTTTATGCGTATCAGAACGTAGTTGAACGTTGACTTTATCTCCTACTTGCAGTTCTGGTAAGGCTTGCATCTTCCAGTCATAATAATTCTTGTTTTCACGGCGTTTTAATTCTATGTGTTCTGTTACGTTTTCAACTATTTTTGGTTTTAAATTTACAGAAGGTATACCATGTCCGGTTTGTCTAGACATAATTCGTTGAACAGGGTTTGTTTTTATCCGAAGTCAAATCTTTTAGTTCATTGAATTCGGTAATTTCTGTTTCAGTCCATTTCCATTCTGAGCATTCTAACAATAGTTTACGTAAATGAGCTGTCTTAGAACTAAGATGTTTTATAAAACGACTCAAATAGTTCACCATGCCTAGAAATCTTTGTAAATCTGATTTGTTTTTAGGAGTAGGCATGTATTTAATTGCTAATACTTTTGTAACATCTGGTTTTAGACCATCTTTGGTTAAAATATGTCCATAGAATTTAATATTAGTTTGGCAAAGATTAAATTTAGATTTGTTTAATCTAATATTATTTTTTCTTAATCGATCTAACAAATTTCTTAAGTTACGGTTATGATCAATCATAGCTTCTGACGTATCATTACCTGACCCATAAATCAGTATGTCATATGCCATTACTTCTACTCCGGGTAAGTTTTCAAGTAACTGTCTCATTTTCATAGTACATAATTCTGGTGCTGGCGATACCTCGAAATGTAAACGTAGCCAACGGTATCTACCAAAAGGTGTCCAAAAGCAGGTTAATTTGCTGCTGTTGTCTGTTAATTTTAAATGCCAGAATCCCTTTTTAATGTCTACTGTAGTCAAAATTTTAGCATTACCTAACTCTGGTAGTATTTCATCAATTATATTAAATTGGTAATGAGGTCTTTTTAAAGCTTTGTTAAGTGGTACAGGGTCTAAACAAATACGAAACGAATCTTTCTTTTGAACTATGAGGATGTTAATCACCCACTCTGTTGTTCCTCCTTCACTATTATTTATTCTCTTTCCAATCTGTCTAGCTCTTGTTTTAACTTACTCCTCAAATTCATTGGAATTCTTCTGGCCGGTTGTATCGTAGGGCTGACTTGTTGCTCGACTTCAAGCTCCATTTCACCCTCCAGCACACCTTAACCTTTGAAAATATCTTCAAAGTCTTCTATAATCTTCTTAACTTCATCGTGGTACTGTTTTACCGAATTTTTATCTTCTGCGTTGTCAATGCTAACTGTGTTACAGCATTTGATTAACCCTAGCGATATATGCAGGTATTGGCTGATAACAGTGGACCGTGACTTACATCTACGACTTGGAATAAAATTTTATATTTACATTTTTTGTACTTACAACTAAGCATAACGTGTCCTTTTGTGTTAATTATAGAACCACCGAAATTCTGTAACTTTTACTTTGACTCACTCAGTGCAGAGGGTTTGTCCTCGAACATCTTGCACAAGTAATCGTAACCTATAATACAGACACTAGCTCTGGTATCCAGGTCGCACTTTCTATCTTTCCAAGTTTTGTTGATCTTGAACTTCAGCTTTACACAAATGGTTCCACCTTTTGTTGAGTTGTCCCTGACCTTCAGAATAACCTGTGAATCTTCTTCACTCTCCCAGCTATCGGTTTCATTCATAATTTCCTTAACTGACTTCATCTTATGTCCTTTTCGCTGTTGTCGCAACTTCTTGTAAGATTTTAATAATTTTGAAAGTGTCCCTTTTGATTTCAAATTTTACATAGACGATTTGTAGCAGAGCAAACATCTCGTTCAAATCAAAGACGTGTTTCTTTTTACAAAACTTGCAAGTTTGAAGTTGACTGGATTTGTTAGAAACCTTGAGAACAACTTTGTCTTCTTTATTAATTTGACGGAATCTATCCTCAGTAATTTCCTGTATCTTACATTGGTCGATTACATCCTCTAGTTAATTTTTCAGGATTTTCCTTTAAAAACTTCTCCATCTGTGATTCCAAAGGCAATCCTATCTCTTAACATTATATCTTTAAGAAGTTTAGGATCAATTGTTTCAAATAGACAATTTTCAACGATTTTAGTTAGTCTAACATAGTATGCATCAAAACTTTCGTTTGGAAGTTGATTGCTTATTGCTTGTGTGAAATAACCATCTTTCGTACATACTGTTTCCTGATAGCTAGCTGTTGGCTGATTTTGGTTAACACTCCTGCAACAGATTTTTTTATCTTCGTCTGTTAGGCTAAAATTGTTATACCTAATTTTTGCAGCGTCCCCAATAATCGTTAGTAGAATGTTGACTTTCTGAGACTCCTTTGCATCATCCCATTTGTCCATTCCAGTAGCAACAACGTAGGCTTCCCAGTTGGACTTAAACAGCTCAAAACTTTGGCGAATCTCACCTGTATCCACCTGCAACGGTTTTGGCCATGGCAC
>CALNHX010009889.1:0-45242 GCA_940337035.1 Agriotes lineatus
TTTGGGACGTCTGGGACGTTAGGACATATGGGACATTTAGGACGCCTGGGGACAATAGGACATATGGGACATATGGGACATTTGGGACGCCTGGGACGTTAGGGGACATATGGGACATATGGGACATCTGGGACGTTTCTGGGACGTTAGTTACATATTGGGACTTTTGGGACGTCTGGACGTTAAGGACATATGGGACATTCTTGGGATGGCTAGGACATAGGGACTCTCGGGAGTCTGGGACGTTAAGGACATATGGGACATCTAGGACGTCTGGGACGTCTGGACTAAGGACATATGGGACATCTAGGGCGTCTGGGGACGTCTGGGACGTTAAGGACATATGGGAC
Organism: Agriotes lineatus; assembly: GCA_940337035.1. NCBI lineage: Eukaryota > Metazoa > Arthropoda > Insecta > Coleoptera > Elateridae > Agriotes > Agriotes lineatus. The sequence continues at coordinate 351 of CALNHX010009889.1, forward strand.
ATTTACTACGCCTGGGATATTAGGGACATATGGACATCTGGGACGTCTGGGACGTTAGGGACATATGGGACATCTAGGACATCTGGACGTCTGGACGGTTAGGGACATATGGAACTCTAGACGCCTGGACATTAGAAACTATGATAAACATATGGGACATCTGGGGACGTCTGGGACGTTAAGGACATTTGAGACATCTAGGACGTCTGGGGACGTCTGGGACGTTAAGGAAATATGGGACATTTAGGACGCCCTGGACATTAGGGACATATGGGAAATATGGGAGGTCTGGACGCCTGGGACATAGGGGACATATGGAACATATAGGACATCTGGGACGTCTAAGACGTTATTGACATATGGGACATCTGGGACGTCTGGGACCTTAAGAATATAAGGGACACCTAGAACGTCTGGACGTTAGGGACATATGGGAGATCTAGGACGTCTGGACGTTAGGGGGCATATAAGACATCTAGGACGTCTGGGACGTTAGGGACATATGGAACATCTGGGGACGTTTGGGACATATGGACATCTGGGACGTCTGGGACGTTAGGGAGATATAGGACTTATGAGATATCTGGGACGTCTGGGACGTTAAGGATATATGGGACATCTAGGACGTCTGGGATGTAGGGAAATATGGGACATCTGGGACGCCTGGGACATTAAGGACATATGGGACATATGGGACATATGGGACGTCGGGACGTTAGAGACATATGGGACTCTGGGTCGTCTGGACGTTAAGGACATATGGGAAATTTAGGACGTCTGGGACGTTAAGGGACTAATGGGACATTTAGGGCGCCTGGGACGTCTGAAACGTTAAGGACATATAAGACATTTAAAACGTCTGGGACATTAGAAACATATGGGACATCTGGACGTTGGGACGCTAAGGATATATGGGACATCCGGGACGTCTGAGACGTTAGAAACATATGGGACATCTGGTACGTCTAGGACGTTAGGGGACATATAGAACATCTAGGACGTCTGGGACGTTAGGGACATATGGGTCATCTAGGACGTCTGGACGTTAGGGACATATGGGACATCTATCACGTCTGAGACGTCTGGGACGTTAGGGAAATATGGGACATCTGGGACGCTGGACATTAGGGACATATGAGACATATGGGACATCTGGGACGTCTGGGACGTTAAGGATATATGGGACATCTGGGACGTCTGAGACGTTAGAAACATATGGGACTTCTGGTACGTCTAGGACGTTAGGGACAAATAGAGACATCTAGGACGTCTGGGACGTTAGGGACATATGGGACATCTAGGACGTCTGGACGTTAGGGACATATGGCACATCTATCACGTCTGAGACGTCTGGGACGTTAGGGACATATGGGACATATGGGACATCTGGGACGTCTGTGACGTCTGTGACGTTAAGGAGATATGGGACATTTAGGACGCCCAGGACATTAGGGAGATATGGGACATATGAAGAGGTCTGGGACGCCTGGGACATTAAGGACATATGGGACATATAGGACATCTGGGACGTCTAAGACATATTGACATATGGGACATCTGGGACGTCTGGGACCTTAAGAATATAAGGGACACCTAGAACGTCTGGGACGTTAGGGGACATATGGGATATCTAGGACGTCTGGGACGTTAGGGGCATATAAGACATCTAGGACGTCTGGGACGTTAGGGCCATATAGAACATCTGGGACGTTAGGGACATATGGGACATCTGGGACGTCTGGGACGTTAGGGAGATATAGGACATATGGGATATCTGGACGTCTGGGACGTTAAGGATATATGGGACATCTAGGACGTCTGGGACGTTAGGGAAATATGGGACATCTGGGACGCCTGGGACAATTAAGGACATATGGGACATATGGGACATATGGGACGTCTGGGACGTTAGAGACATATGGGACATCTGGGTCGTCCTGGGACGTTAAGGACATATGGGAAATTTAGGACGTCTGGGACGTCTGGGACGTTAAGGACATATGGGACATTTAGGGCGCCTGGGACGTCTGAAACGTTAAGGACATATGAGACATTTAAAACGTCTGGGACATTAGAGGACATATGGGACATCTGGGACGTCTGGGACGCTAAGGATATATGGGACATCTGGGACGACTGAGACGTTAGAAACATATGGGACATCTGGTACGTCTAGGACGTTAGGGACATATAGGACATCTAGGACGTCTGGGACGTTAGGGACATATGGGACATCTAGGACGTCTGGGACGTTAGGGACATATGGGACATCTATCACGTCTGAGACGTCTGGGACGTTAGGGAAATATGGGACATCTGGGACGCCTGGACATTAGGGACATATGAGACATATGGGGACATCTGGGACGTCTGGAAGTTAAGGATATATGGGACATCTGGGACGTCTGAGACGTTAGAAACATATGGGACATCTGGTACGTCTAGGACGTTAGGGACAAATAGGACATCTAGGACGTCCTGGGACGTTAGGGGACATATGGGACATCTAGGACGTCTGGGACGTTAGGGACATATGGGAAATCTATCACGTCTGAGACGTCTGGACGTTAGGGACATATGGGACATATGGACATCTGGGACGTCTGTGACGTCTGTGACGTTAAGGACATATGGGAATCTAGGACGTCTGGGACGTCTGAAACGTTAAGGACATATGAGACATTTAAAACGTCTGGGACATTAGAGACATATGGGACATATGGGACATCTGGGGACGCCTGGGACATTAGGGACATATGAGACATATGGGACATCTGGGACGTCTGGGACGTTAAGGACATTGGGACATCTGGGACGTCTGAGACGTTAGAAACATATGGGACATCTGGTACGTCTAGGACGTTAGGGACATATAGGACATCTAGACGTCTGGGACGTTAGGGACATATGGGACATCTAGGACGTCTGGGACGTTAGGAACATATCGGACATCTAGGACGTCTGAGACGTCTGGGACGTTAGGGACATATGGGACATCTAGGACGTCTGGGACGTCTGGGGACGTCAAGGACATATGGGACATCTGGTACGTCTAGGACGTTAGGGACATATAGGGACATCTAGGACGTCTGGGACGTTAGGGACATATGGGACATTTAGGACGTCTGGACGTTAGGGACATATGGAATATCTAGGAAGCCTGGAACATTAGGGACATATGGGACATATGGGACATCTGGGACGTCTGGGACGTTAGGGACATATGAAACATCTGGGACGTCTGGGACGTGAAGGACATATGGGACATATAGGACGTCTGGGACGTCCGGGACGTTAAGGACATATGGGACCTTGAGGACGCCTGGCACATAGGGACATATGGGACATAAGGGGACATTAATACGCCTGAGACATTAATGATATATAAGACCTTTGGGACATCTGGGACGTCTGGGACGTTAGGGACGTATGGGTCATTTGGGACGTCTGGGACGTTAAGGACATATGGGACATCTAGGACGTCTGGGACGTTAGGGACATATGGGACATCTGGGACGTCTGGACTTTAGGGACATATTGGACATCTTGGACGTTAGGAACATATAGGACATCTAGGACGTCTGTGACGTTAGAGACATATGGGACATCCTAGGACATCTGGGACGTCTGGGACGTTAGGGACATACGAGACAGCTGAGACGTCTGGACGTTATGGACATATGGGACATTTGGTACGCATGGGATATTAGGGACATATGGGACATTTAGGACGGTTTGGGACGTTGGAACCATATGGAACATCTAGGAAGCTGGGACATTAGGGACACATGGGACATATGGGAACATCTGGGACGTCTGGGACGTTAAGGACATATGGGGACATCTAGGACGTCTGGGACGTCCTGGGACGTTAAGGACATATGGGACATTTAGGACGCCTGGGACATAAGGGACATATGGGACATATGGGAAATCTGGGACGCCTGGGACATTAGGGACATATGGGACATATGGGACATCTGGGGACGGCTCGGAAATTAGGGGACATATGGGACATATGGGACATCTGGGACGTCTGGGACGTTAGGGACACATGGGACATCTGGAACGTCCGGGACGTTAATGACAAATGGGACATCTAGGGCATCTAGGACGTCTGGGACGTTAAGGACATATGGGACATTTAGGACGCCTGGGACATTAGGGACATATGGGAAATATGGGACATCTGGGACGGCTCGGAAATTAGGGACATATGGGACATATGGGACATCTGGGACGTCTGGGACGTTAGGGACACATGGGACATCTGGAACGTCCGGGACGTTAATGACAATGGACATCTAGGGCATCTAGGACGTCTGGGACGTTAAGGACATATGGGACATTTAGGACGCCTGGGACATTAGGGACATATGGGACGTCTGGGACGTTAGGGACATATGGAACATCTAGGACGCTTGGGACATTAGAAACATATGGGACATATGGGACATCTGGGACGTCTGGGACGTTAAGGACATTTGGGACATCTAAGACGTGTGGGACGTCTGGAACGTTAAGGACATATGGGACATTTAGGACGCCTGGGACATTAGGGACATTTGGGACATATGGGACATCTGGGACGCCTGGGACATTAGGGACATATGGGACATCTGGGACGCTGGGACGTTACGGACATATGGGACATCTGGACGCCTGGGGACGTTAAGGACATATGGGGACATTTAGGAGGCCTGGGACATCTAGGTCGTCTGGGACGTCTGGGACGTTAAGGACATATGGGACATTTAGGACGCCCTAGACATTAGGGACATATGGGACATATGGGAGGTCTGGGACGCCTGGGGCATTAGGGACATATGGGACATATAGGACATCTGGGACGTCTGGGACGTTATTGACATATGGGACGTCTGGGACGTTAGGGACATATGGGACATCTGGGACGTCTGGAACGTTAGGGAGGTATAGGACATATGGGATATACTGGGACGTCTGGGACGTTAAGGATATAAGGGACATCTAAGACGTCTGGACGTTAGGGACATATGGGAGATCTGGGACGTCTGGGACGTTAGGGACATATAAGACATTTAGGACGTCTGGGACTTTAGGGACATATGGAACATCTGGGACGTTAGAGACATATGGGACATCTGGGACGTCTGGAACGTTAGGGAGGTATAGGACATATGGGATATACTGGGACGTCTGGGACGTTAAGGATATATAGGACATCTAGGACGTCTGGGACATTAGGGACATATGGGTCATATGGGACATCTGGGACGTCTGGGACGTTAGGGACATATGGTACATCTGGGACGTCTGGGACGTTAAGGACATATGGGACATCTAGGACGTCTGGGACGTCTGGGACGTTAAGGACATATGGGACATTTAGAACGCCTGGGACATTAGGGACATATGGGACATATGGGACATCTGGGACGCCTGGGACGTTAGGGACATGTGGGACATATGGGACATCTGGTACGTCTAGGACGTTAGGACATATAGGACATCTAGGACGTCTGAGACGTCTGGGACGTTAGGGACATATGGGACATCTAGGACGTCTGAGACGTCTGGGACGTTAGGGACATATGGGACATCTAGGACGTCTGGGACATTAGGGACATATGGGACATTTAGGACGTCTGGGACGTCTGGGACGTCTGGGACGTCTGGGACGTCAAGGACATATGGGACATCTGGGACGTCTGGGACGTTAGGGGACATATGGGACATTTAGGACGTCTGGGACGTTAGGGACATATGGAATATCTAGGAAGCCTGGGACATTAGGGACATATGGGACATATGGGACATCTGGGACGTCTGGGACGTTAGGGACATATGAAACATCTGGGACGTCTGGGACGTTAAATACATATGGGACATCTAGGACGTCTGGGACGTCCGGGACGTTAAGGACATATGGGACATTTAGGACGCCTGGCACATTAGGGACATATGGGACATATGGGACATTTAATACGCCTGGGACATTAAGGATATATAAGAACTTTGGGGACATCTGGGACGTCTGGGACGTTAGGGACGTATGGGTCATCTGGGACGTCTGGGACGTTAAGGACATATGGGACATCTAGGACGTCTGGGACGTTAGGGACATATGGGACATCTGGGACGTCTGGGACTTTAGGGGACATATTGGACATCTGGGGACGTTAGGAACATATAGGACACCTAGGACGTCTGTGACGTTAGAGACATATGGGACATCTAGGACATCTCGCACGTCTGGGACGTTAGGGACATACGGGACAGCTGAGACGTCTGGGACGTTATGGACATATAGGACATTTGGGACGCATGGATATTAGGGGACATATGGGGACATATGCGACGTCTGGGACGCCTGAGACACTAGGGACATATGGCACATTTAGGACGGTTTGGACGTTAGAAACATATGGGAACATCTAGGACGCCTGGGACATTAGGGACACATGGGACATATGGGACATCTCGGGACCTCTGGGACGTTAAGGACATATGGGACATCTAGGACGTCTGGGACGTCTGGGACGTTAAGGACATATGGGACGATTAGGACGTCTGGGACAATAGGGACCTATGGGAAATCTGGACGTCTGAGACTTTAAGGACATATGGGACATCTGGGACGTCCGGGACGTTAATGACATATGGGACATCTAGGGCGTCTGGGACGTCTGGGACGTTGACATATGGGACGATTAGGACGCCTGGGACAATAGGGACCTATGGGACATCCTGGGACGTCTGGGACTTTAAGGACATATGGGACATCTATGACGTCTGGGGACATCTGGGACGTTAGGAATATATAGGACATCTAGGACGTCTGTGACGTTAGAGACATATGGGACATCTAGGACATCTCGGACGTCTAGGACGTTAGGGACATACGGGGACAGCTGAGACGTCTGGGGACGTTAGAGACATATGCGACATTTACGACGTCCGGGACATCTGGGACGTTATGGACATGTGGGACATTGAGGGACGCCTGGGACGTCTGGGACGTTAAGGACATATGGGACAATTAGGGACGCCTGGGACATTAGGGACATATGGGACATATGGGTCTTCTGGGACGCCTCGGACATTAGGGACATATGGGACTATGGGACATCTAGGACGTCTGGGACGTTAGGGACACATGGGACATCTGGGACGTCTGGGACGTTAAGGACATATGGGACACCTGGGACGTCTGGGACGTTAAAGACATATGGGACATCTAGGACATACATCTGGGACGTCTGGGACGTTAGGGACATATGGAACATCTAGGACGCTTCAGACATTAGAAACATATGGGACATATGGGACATCTGGGACGTCTGGGACGTTAAGGACATTTGGGACATCTAAGACGTCTGGGTCGTCTGGAACGTTAAGGACATATGGGACATTTAGGACGCCTGGGACATTAGGGACATTTGTTACATATGGGACATCTGGGACGCCTGGGACATTAGGGACATATGGGACACATTGAACATCTGGTACGTCTGGGACGTTACGGACATATGGGACATCTGGGACGCCTGGGACGTTAAGGACATATGGGACATTTAGGAGGCCTGGGACATTAGGGACATATGGGACATATGGGATATCTGGGACGTCTGGGACGTTTAGGATATATGGGACATCTAGGACGACTGGGACGTCTGGGACGTTAAGGACATATGGGACATTTAGGACGCCCTGGACATTAGGGACATATGGGACATATGGGAGGTCTGGGACGCTGGGGCATTAGGGACATATGGGACATATAGGACATCTGGGACGTCTGGGACGTTATTGACATATGGGACATCTGGGACGTCTGGGACGTTAAGGATATAAGGGACATCTAGGACGTCTGGGACGTTAGGGACATATGGGAGATCTGGGACGTCTGGGACGTTAGGGGACATATAAGACAACTAGAACGTCTGGGACTTTAGGGACATATGGAACATATGGGACGTTAGGGACATATGGGACATCTGGGACGTCTGGGACGTTAGGGAGGTATAGGACATATGGGATATACTGGGATGTCTGGGGACGTAAGGGATATATGGGACATCTAGGACGTCTGGAACATTAGGGACATATGGGACATATGGGACATCTGGGACGTCTGGGACGTTAGGGACATATGGTACATCTGGGACGTCTGGGACCGTTAAGGACATATGGGACATCTAGGACGTTTGGGACGTCTGGGACGTTAAGGACATATGGGACATTTAGGACGCCTGGGACAATAGGGACATATGGGACATATGGACATCTGGGACGCCTGGGACGTTAGGGACATATGGGACATATGGACATCTGGGACGTCTGGGACGTTAGTTACATATGGGACATCTGGGACGTCTGGGACGTTAAGGACATATGGGACATCTGGGACGTTTGGGGATGCTAGGGACATATGGGACATCTGGGACGTCTAGGACGTTAAGGACATATGGGACATCTAGGACGTCTGGGACGTCTGGGACGTTAAGGACATATGGGACATCTAGGGCGTCTGGGACGTCTGGGACGTTAAGGACATATGGGACATTTACTACGCCTGGGATATTAGGGACATATGGGACATCTGGACGTCTGGACGTTAGGGACATATGGGACATCTGGACGTCTGGTACGTTAGGGACATATGGAACATCTAGGACGCCTGGGACATTAGAAACATATGAAACATATGGGACATCTGGGACGTCTGGACGTTAAGAACATTTGGGACATCTAGGACGTCTGGACGTCTGGGACGTTAAGGAGATATGGGACATTTAGGACATCTGGGACGTCTGGACGTTAGGGACATATGGAACATCTAGGGACGCCTGGGACATTAGAAACATATGAAACATATGGGACATCTGGGACGTCTGGGGACGTTAAGGACATTTGGGACATCTAGGACGTCTGGGACGTCTGGGACGTTAAGGAGATATGGGACATTTAGGACGCCCTGGATATTAGGGGAGATATGGGACATATGAGAGGTCTGGGACGCCTGGGACATTAGGGGACATATGGGACATATAGGACATCTGGGACGTCTAAGACATTATTGACATATGGGACATCTAGGACGTCTGGACGTTAGGGAAATATGGGACATCTGGGACGCCTGGGACATTAAGGACATATGGGACATATGGGACATATGGGACGTCTGGGACGTTAGAGACATATGGGACATCTGGGTCGTCTGGGGACGTTAAGGACATATGGAAATTTAGGACGTCTGGGACGTCTGGGACGTTAAGGACATATGGGACATTTAGGGCGCCTGGGACGTCTGAAACGTTAAGGACATATGAGACATTTAAAACGTCTGGGACATTAGAGACATATGGGACATCTGGGACGTCTGGGACGCTAAGGATATATGGGACATCTGGGACGACTGAGACGTAGAAACATATGGGACATCTGGTACGTCTAGGACGTTAGGGACATATAGGACATCTAGGGACGTCTGGGACGTTAGGGACATATGGGACATCTAGGACGTCTGGGACGTTAGGGACATATGGGACATCTATCACGTCTGAGACGTCTGGGACGTTAGGGAAATATGGGGACATCTGGGACGCCTGGACATTAGGGACATATGAGACATATGGGACATCTGGGACGTCTGGGAAGTTAAGGATATATGGGACATCTGGGACGTCTGAGACGTTAGAAACATATGGGACATCTGGTACGTCTAGGACGTTAGGGACAAATAGGACATCTAGGACGTCTGGGACGTTAGGGACATATGGGACATCTAGACGTCTGGGACGTTAGGGACATATGGGAAATCTATCACGTCTGAGACGTCTGGGGACGTTAGGGACATATGGGACATATGGGACATCTGGGACGTCTGTGACGTCTGTGACGTTAAGGACATATGGGACATCTAGGACGTCTGGGACGTCTGAAACGTTAAGGACATATGAGACATTTAAAACGTCTGGGACATTAGAGACATATGGGACATATGGGACATCTGGGACGCCTGGGACATTAGGGACATATGAGACATATGGGACATCTGGACGTCTGGGACGTTAAGGGACATATGGGACATCTGGGACGTCTGAGACGTTAGAAACATATGGGGACATCTGGTACGTCTAGGACGTTAGGGACATATAGGACATCTAGGACGTCTGGGACGTTAGGGACATATGGGACATCTAGGACGTCTGGGACGTTAGGAACATATCGGACATCTAGGACGTCTGAGACGTCTGGGACGTTAGGGACATATGGGACATCTAGGACGTCTGGGACGTCTGGGACGTCAAGGACATATGGGACATCTGGGACGTCTGGGACGTTAGGGACATATGGGACATTTAGGACGTCTGGGACGTTAGGGACATATGGAATATCTAGAAGCCTGGGACATTAGGGACATATGGGACATATGGGACATCTGGGACGTCTGGGACGTTAGGGACATATGAAACATCTGGGACGTCTGGGACGTGAAGGACATATGGGACATATAGGACGTCTGGGACGTCCGGGACGTTAAGGACATATGGACGTTTAGGACGCCTGGCACATTAGGGACATATGGGACATATGGGACATTTAATACGCCTGAGACATTAATGATATATAAGACCTTTGGGACATCTGGGACGTCTGGGACGTTAGGGACGTATGGGTCATTTGGGACGTCTGGGACGTTAAGGACATATGGGACATCTAGGACGTCTGGGACGTTAGGGACATATGGGACATCTGGGACGTCTGGGACTTTAGGGACATATTGGACATCTTGGACGTTAGGAACATATAGGACATCTAGGACGTCTGTGACGTTAGAGACATATGGGACATCTAGGACATCTCGGACGTCTGGGACGTTAGGGACATACGAGACAGCTGAGACGTCTGGGACGTTATGGACATATGGGACATTTGGGACGCATGGGATATTAGGGACATATGGGACATTTAGGGACGGTTTGGACGTTGGAACCATATGGAACATCTAGGAAGCCTGGGACATTAGGGACACATGGGACATATGGGACATCTGGGACGTCTGGGACGTTAAGGACATATGGGACATCTAGGACGTCTGGGACGTCTGGGACGTTAAGGACATATGGGACATTTAGGACGCCTGGGACATAAGGGACATATGGGGACATATGGGAAATCTGGGACGCCTGGGACATTAGGGACATATAGGACATATGGGACATCTGGGACGGCTAGGACGTTAGTTACATATGGGACATCTGGGGACGTCTGGGACGTTAAGGACATATGGGACATCTAGGACGTCTGGGACGTTAAAGACATATGGGACATCTAGGGCGTCTGGGACGTCTGGGGACGTTAAGGACATATGAGACATTTACTACGCCTGGGATATTAGGGACATATAGGACATCTGGGACGTCTGGGACGTTAGGGACATATGGGACATCTGGGACGTCTGAGACGTTAAGGACATATGGGACATCTAGGACATCTGGGACGTCTGGGACGTTAGGGACATATGGAACATCCAGGACGCCTGGGGACATTAGAAACATATGAAACATATGGGACATCTGGGACGTCTGGGACGTTAAGGGACATTTGGGGACATCTAGGACGTCTGGGACGTTAAGGACATATGGGACATTTAGGACGCCTGGGACATTAGTGACATTTGGGACATATGGAGATCTGGGACGCCTGGACATTAGGGACAGATGGGACATATTGGACATCTGGGACGTCTGGGACGTTAGGGACATATGGGACATCTGGGACGTCTGGGACGTTAAGGATATAAGGGACATCTAGGACGTCTGGGGACGTTAGGGACATATGGGAGATCTGGGACGTCTGGGACGTTAGGGGACATATAGGGACATCTAGGATGTCTGGGACGTTAGGGGCATATGAAACATATGGGACGTTAGGGACATATGGGACATCTGGGACATATGGGACATCTGGGACGTCTGGGACGTTATTGAGATATAGGACATATGGGATATCTGGGACGTCTGGACGTTAAGGATATACGGGACATCTAGGACGTCTGGGACGTTAGGGGACATATGGGACATTTGGGACGCCTGGGACATTAAGGACATATGGGACATAATGGACATATGGGACGTCTGGGACGTTAGAGACATATGGGACATCTGGGACGTCTGGACGTTAAGGACATAAGGGACATTTAGGACGCCTGGGACATTAGGGACATATGGGACATATGGGTCATCTGGGACGCCTCGGACATTAGGGACATATGGGACATATGGGACATCTAGGACGTCTGGGACGTTAGGGACACATGGGACATCTGGGACGTCCGGGACGTTAATGACATATGGGACATCTAGAGCATCTGGGACGTCTGGGACGTTAAGGACATATGGGACATTTAGGACGCCTGGGACATTAGGGACATATGGGACATTTGGGACGTCTGGGACGTTAAGGACATATGGGACATCTGGGACGTCTGGGACGTTAAGAACATATGGACATCTAGGACATCTGGGACGTCTGGGACGTTAGGGACATATGGAACATCTAGGACGCTTGGGACACTAGAAACATATGGGACATATGGGACATCTGGGACGTCTGGGACGTTAAGGACATTTGGGACATCTAAGACGTCTGGGACGTCTGAACGTTAAGGACATATGGGACATTTAGGACGCCTGGGACATTAGGGACATTTGGGACATATGGGACATCCGGGACGCCTGGGACATTAGGGACATATGGGACACATTGAACATCTGGTACGTCTGGGACGTTACGGACATATGGGACATCTGGGACGCCTGGACGTTAAGGACATATGGGACATTTAGGAGGCCTGGGACATTAGGGACATATGGGACATATGGGATATCTGGGACGTCTGGGACGTTTAGGATATATGGGACATCTAGGACGACTGGGACGTCTGGGACGTTAAGGACATATGGGACATTTAGGACGCCCTGGACATTAGGGACATATGGGACATATGGGAGGTCTGGGACGCCTGGGGCATTAGGGACATATGGGGACATATAGGACATCTGAGACGTCTGGGACGTTATTGACATATGGGACATCTAGGACGTCTGGGACGTTAAGGATATAAGGGACATCTAGGACGTATGGGACGTTAGGGACATATGGGAGATCTGGGACGTCTGGGACGTTAGGGACATATAAGACATCTAGAACGTCTGGGACTTTAAGGACATATGGAACATCTGGGACGTTAGGGACATATGGGACATTTGGGACGTCTGGGACGTTGGGACGTTAGGGAGGTATAGGACATATGGGATATACTGGGACGTCTGGGACGTTAAGGATATATGGGACATCTAGGACGTCTGGAACATTAGGGACATATGGGACATATGGGACATCTGGGACGTCTGGGACGTTAGGGACATATGGTACATCTGGGACGTCTGGGACGTTAAGGACATATGGACATCTAGGACGTTTGGGACGTCTGGACGTTAAGGACATATGGGACATTTAGGACGCCTGGGACAATAGGGACATATGGGACATATGGGGACATCTGGACGCCTGGACGTTAGGGACATATGGGACATATGGGACATCTGGGACGTCTGGGACGTTAGTTACATATGGGACATTTGGGACGTCTGGGACGTTAAGGGACATATGGGGACATCTGGGACGTTTGGGATGCTAGGGACATATGGGACATCATGGGACGTCTGGACGTTAAGGACATATGGGACATCTAGGACGTCTGGGACGTCTGGGAAGTTAAGGACATATGGGACATCTAGGGCGTCTGGGACGTCTGGGACGTTAAGGACATATGGGACATTTACTACGCCTGGGATATTAGGGACATATGGGACATCTGGGACGTCTGGACGTTAGGGACATATGGGACATCTAGGACATCTGGGACGTCTGGGACGTTAGGGACATATGGAACATCTAGGACGCCATGGGACATTAGAAACATATGAAACATATGGGACATCTGGGACGTCTGGGACGTTAAGGACATTTGGGACATCTAGGACGTCTGGGACTTTAGGGACATATTGGACATCTTGACGTTAGGAACATATAGGACATCTAGACGTCTGTGACGTTAGAGACATATGGACATCTAGACATCTCGGACGTCTGGGACGTTAGGGAACTACGAGACAGCTGAGACGTCTGGGACGTTATGACATATGGGACATTTGGGACGCATGGGATATTAGGGACATATGGGACATTTAGGACGGTTTGGACGTTGGAACCATATGGAACATCTAGGAAGCCTGGGACATTAGGACACATGGGACATATGGGACATCTGGGACGTCTGGGACGTTAAGGACATATGGGACATCTAGGACGTCTGGGACGTCTGGGACGTTAAGGACATATGGGACATTTATTACGCCTGGGACATAAGGGACATATGGGACATATAGGACAATCTGGGACGCCTGGGACATTAGGGACATATAGGACATATGGGACATCTGGGACGGCTAGGACGTTAGTTACATATGGGACATCTGGGACGTCTGGACGTTAAGGACATATGGGACATCTAGGACGTCTGGACGTTAAAGACATATGGGACATCTAGGGCGTCTGGGACGTCTGGGACGTTAAGGACATATGAGACATTTACTACGCCTGGGATATTAGGGACATATAGGACATCTGGGACGTCTGGGACGTTAGGGACATATGGGACATCTGGTACGTCTGAGACGTTAAGGACATATGGGACATCTAGGACATCTGGGACGTCTGGGACGTTAGGGACATATGGAACATCCAGGACGCCTGGGACATTAGAAACATATGAAACATATGGGACATCTGGGACGTCTGGGACGTTAAAGACATTTGGGACATCTAGGACGTCTGGGACGTTAAGGACATATGGGACATCTAGGACGTCTGGGACGTTAGGGACATATGGGACATCTATCACGTCTGAGAGGTCTGGGACGTTAGGGAAATATGGGACATCTGGGACGCCTGGACATTAGGGACATATGAGACATATGGGACATCTGGGACGTCTAGGACGTTAGGGACATATAGGACATCTAGGACGTCTGGGACGTTAGGGACATATGGGACATCTAGGACGTCTGGGACGTTAGGGACATATGGGAAATCTATCACGTCTGAGACGTCTGGGACGTTAGGGACATATGGGACATATGGGACATCTGGGACGTCTGTGACGTCTGTGACGTTAAGGACATATGGGACATCTAGGACGTCTGGGACGTCTGAAACGTTAAGGACATATGAGACATTTAAAACGTCTGGGACATTAGAGACATATGGGACATATGGGACATCTGGGACGCCTGGGACATTAGGGACATATGAGACATATGGGACATCTGGGACGTCTGGGACGTTAAGGACATATGGGACATCTGGGACGTCTGAGACGTTAGAAACATATGGGACATCTGGTACGTCTAGGACGTTAGGGACATATAGGACATCTAGGACGTCTGGGACGTTAGGGACATATGGGACATCTAGGACGTCTGGGACGTTAGGAACATATCGGACATCTAGGACGTCTGAGACGTCTGGGACGTTAGGGACATATGGGACATCTAGGACGTCTGGGACGTCTGGGACGTCAAGGACATATGGGACATCTGGGACGTCTGAGACGTTAGGGACATATGGGACATTTAGGACGTCTGGGACGTTAGGGACATATGGAATATCTAGGAAGCCTGGGACATTAGGGACATATGGGACATATGGGACATCTGGGACGTCTGGGACGTTAGGGACATATGAAACATCTGGGACGTCTGGGACGTGAAGGACATATGGGACATATAGGACGTCTGGGACGTCCGGGACGTTAAGGACATATGGGACGTTTAGGACGCCTGGCACATTAGGGACATATGGGACATATGGGACATTTAATACGCCTGAGACATTAATGATATATAAGACCTTTGGGACATCTGGGACGTCTGGGACGTTAGGGACGTATGGGTCATTTGGGACGTCTGGGACGTTAAGGACATATGGGACATCTAGGACGTCTGGGACGTTAGGGACATATGGGCATCTGGGACGTCTGGGACTTTAGGGACATATTGGACATCTTGGACGTTAGGAACATATAGGACATCTAGGACGTCTGTGACGTTAGAGACATATGGGACATCTAGGACATCTCGGACGTCTGGGACGTTAGGGACATACGAGACAGCTGAGACGTCTGGGACGTTATGGACATATGGGACATTTGGGACGCATGGGATATTAGGGACATATGGGACATTTAGGACGGTTTGGACGTTGGAACCATATGGAACATCTAGGAAGCCTGGGACATTAGGGACACATGGGACATATGGGACATCTGGGACGTCTGGGACGTTAAGGACATATGGGACATCTAGGACGTCTGGGACGTCTGGGACGTTAAGGACATATGGGACATTTAGGACGCCTGGGACATAAGGGACATATGGGACATATGGGAAATCTGGGACGCCTGGGACATTAGGGACATATAGGACATATGGGACATCTGGGACGGCTAGGACGTTAGTTACATATGGGACATCTGGGACGTCTGGGACGTTAAGGACATATGGGACATCTAGGACGTCTGGGACGTTAAAGACATATGGGACATCTAGGGCGTCTGGGACGTCTGGGACGTTAAGGACATATGAGACATTTACTACGCCTGGGATATTAGGGACATATAGGACATCTGGGACGTCTGGGACGTTAGGGACATATGGGACATCTGGGACGTCTGAGACGTT
The DNA here is from genome assembly GCA_940337035.1 of Agriotes lineatus. Taxonomy (NCBI): domain Eukaryota; kingdom Metazoa; phylum Arthropoda; class Insecta; order Coleoptera; family Elateridae; genus Agriotes; species Agriotes lineatus. The sequence continues at coordinate 17,144 of CALNHX010009889.1, forward strand.
AAGGACATATGGGACATCTAGGACATCTGGGACGTCTGGGACGTTAGGGACATATGGAACATCCAGGACGCCTGGGACATTAGAAACATATGAAACATATGGGACATCTGGGACGTCTGGGACGTTAAGGACATTTGGGACATCTAGGACGTCTGGGACGTTAAGGACATATGGGACATTTAGGACGCCTGGGACATTAGTGACATTTGGGACATATGGGAGATCTGGGACGCCTGGGACATTAGGGACAGATGGGACATATTGGACATCTGGGACGTCTGGGACGTTAGGGACATATGGGACATCTGGGACGTCTGGGACGTTAAGGATATAAGGGACATCTAGGACGTCTGGGACGTTAGGGACATATGGGAGATCTGGGACGTCTGGGACGTTAGGGACATATAGGACATCTAGGATGTCTGGGACGTTAGGGGCATATGAAACATATGGGACGTTAGGGACATATGGGACATCTGGGACATATGGGACATCTGGGACGTCTGGGACGTTATTGAGATATAGGACATATGGGATATCTGGGACGTCTGGGACGTTAAGGATATACGGGACATCTAGGACGTCTGGGACGTTAGGGACATATGGGACATTTGGGACGCCTGGGACATTAAGGACATATGGGACATAATGGACATATGGGACGTCTGGGACGTTAGAGACATATGGGACATCTGGGACGTCTGGGACGTTAAGGACATATGGGACATTTAGGACGCCTGGGACATTAGGGACATATGGGACATATGGGTCATCTGGGACGCCTCGGACATTAGGGACATATGGGACATATGGGACATCTAGGACGTCTGGGACGTTAGGGACACATGGGACATCTGGGACGTCCGGGACGTTAATGACATATGGGACATCTAGAGCATCTGGGACGTCTGGGACGTTAAGGACATATGGGACATTTAGGACGCCTGGGACATTAGGGACATATGGGACATTTGGGACGTCTGGGACGTTAAGGACATATGGGACATCTGGGACGTCTGGGACGTTAAGAACATATGGGACATCTAGGACATCTGGGACGTCTGGGACGTTAGGGACATATGGAACATCTAGGACGCTTGGGACACTAGAAACATATGGGACATATGGGACATCTGGGACGTCTGGGACGTTAAGGACATTTGGGACATCTAAGACGTCTGGGACGTCTGGAACGTTAAGGACATATGGGACATTTAGGACGCCTGGGACATTAGGGACATTTGGGACATATGGGACATCCGGGACGCCTGGGACATTAGGGACATATGGGACACATTGAACATCTGGTACGTCTGGGACGTTACGGACATATGGGACATCTGGGACGCCTGGGACGTTAAGGACATATGGGACATTTAGGAGGCCTGGGACATTAGGGACATATGGGACATATGGGATATCTGGGACGTCTGGGACGTTTAGGATATATGGGACATCTAGGACGACTGGGACGTCTGGGACGTTAAGGACATATGGGACATTTAGGACGCCCTGGACATTAGGGACATATGGGACATATGGGAGGTCTGGGACGCCTGGGGCATTAGGGACATATGGGACATATAGGACATCTGAGACGTCTGGGACGTTATTGACATATGGGACATCTAGGACGTCTGGGACGTTAAGGATATAAGGGACATCTAGGACGTATGGGACGTTAGGGACATATGGGAGATCTGGGACGTCTGGGACGTTAGGGACATATAAGACATCTAGAACGTCTGGGACTTTAAGGACATATGGAACATCTGGGACGTTAGGGACATATGGGACATTTGGGACGTCTGGGACGTTAGGGAGGTATAGGACATATGGGATATACTGGGACGTCTGGGACGTTAAGGATATATGGGACATCTAGGACGTCTGGAACATTAGGGACATATGGGACATATGGGACATCTGGGACGTCTGGGACGTTAGGGACATATGGTACATCTGGGACGTCTGGGACGTTAAGGACATATGGGACATCTAGGACGTTTGGGACGTCTGGGACGTTAAGGACATATGGGACATTTAGGACGCCTGGGACAATAGGGACATATGGGACATATGGGACATCTGGGACGCCTGGGACGTTAGGGACATATGGGACATATGGGACATCTGGGACGTCTGGGACGTTAGTTACATATGGGACATTTGGGACGTCTGGGACGTTAAGGACATATGGGACATCTGGGACGTTTGGGATGCTAGGGACATATGGGACATCTGGGACGTCTGGGACGTTAAGGACATATGGGACATCTAGGACGTCTGGGACGTCTGGGAAGTTAAGGACATATGGGACATCTAGGGCGTCTGGGACGTCTGGGACGTTAAGGACATATGGGACATTTACTACGCCTGGGATATTAGGGACATATGGGACATCTGGGACGTCTGGGACGTTAGGGACATATGGGACATCTAGGACATCTGGGACGTCTGGGACGTTAGGGACATATGGAACATCTAGGACGCCTGGGACATTAGAAACATATGAAACATATGGGACATCTGGGACGTCTGGGACGTTAAGGACATTTGGGACATCTAGGACGTCTGGGACTTTAGGGACATATTGGACATCTTGGACGTTAGGAACATATAGGACATCTAGGACGTCTGTGACGTTAGAGACATATGGGACATCTAGGACATCTCGGACGTCTGGGACGTTAGGGACATACGAGACAGCTGAGACGTCTGGGACGTTATGGACATATGGGACATTTGGGACGCATGGGATATTAGGGACATATGGGACATTTAGGACGGTTTGGACGTTGGAACCATATGGAACATCTAGGAAGCCTGGGACATTAGGGACACATGGGACATATGGGACATCTGGGACGTCTGGGACGTTAAGGACATATGGGACATCTAGGACGTCTGGGACGTCTGGGACGTTAAGGACATATGGGACATTTATTACGCCTGGGACATAAGGGACATATGGGACATATGGGAAATCTGGGACGCCTGGGACATTAGGGACATATAGGACATATGGGACATCTGGGACGGCTAGGACGTTAGTTACATATGGGACATCTGGGACGTCTGGGACGTTAAGGACATATGGGACATCTAGGACGTCTGGGACGTTAAAGACATATGGGACATCTAGGGCGTCTGGGACGTCTGGGACGTTAAGGACATATGAGACATTTACTACGCCTGGGATATTAGGGACATATAGGACATCTGGGACGTCTGGGACGTTAGGGACATATGGGACATCTGGTACGTCTGAGACGTTAAGGACATATGGGACATCTAGGACATCTGGGACGTCTGGGACGTTAGGGACATATGGAACATCCAGGACGCCTGGGACATTAGAAACATATGAAACATATGGGACATCTGGGACGTCTGGGACGTTAAGGACATTTGGGACATCTAGGACGTCTGGGACGTTAAGGACATATGGGACATTTAGGACGCCTGGGACATTAGTGACATTTGGGACATATGGGAGATCTGGGACGCCTGGGACATTAGGGACAGATGGGACATATTGGACATCTGGGACGTCTGGGACGTTAGGAACATATGGGACATCTGGGACGTCTGGGACGTTAAGGATATAAGGGACATCTAGGACGTCTGGGACGTTAGGGACATATGGGAGATCTGGGACGTCTGGGACGTTAGGGACATATAGGACATCTAGGATGTCTGGGACGTTAGGGGCATATGAAACATATGGGACGTTAGGGACATATGGGACATCTGGGACATATGGGACATCTGGGACGTCTGGGACGTTATTGAGATATAGGACATATGGGATATCTGGGACGTCTGGGACGTTAAGGATATACGGGACATCTAGGACGTCTGGGACGTTAGGGACATATGGGACATTTGGGACGCCTGGGACATTAAGGACATATGGGACATAATGGACATATGGGACGTCTGGGACGTTAGAGACATATGGGACATCTGGGACGTCTGGGACGTTAAGGGCATATGGGACATTTAGGACGCCTGGGACATTAGGGACATATGGGACATATGGGTCATCTGGGACGCCTCGGACATTAGGGACATATGGGACATATGGGACATCTAGGACGTCTGGGACGTTAGGGACACATGGGACATCTGGGACGTCCGGGACGTTAATGACATATGGGACATCTAGAGCATCTGGGACGTCTGGGACGTTAAGGACATATGGGACATTTAGGACGCCTGGGACATTAGGGACATATGGGACATTTGGGACGTCTGGGACGTTAAGGACATATGGGACATCTGGGACGTCTGGGACGTTAAGAACATATGGGACATCTAGGACATCTGGGACGTCTGGGACGTTAGGGACATATGGAACATCTAGGACGCTTGGGACACTAGAAACATATGGGACATATGGGACATCTGGGACGTCTGGGACGTTAAGGACATTTGGGACATCTAAGACGTCTGGGACGTCTGGAACGTTAAGGACATATGGGACATTTAGGACGCCTGGGACATTAGGGACATTTGGGACATATGGGACATCCGGGACGCCTGGGACATTAGGGACATATGGGACACATTGAACATCTGGTACGTCTGGGACGTTACGGACATATGGGACATCTGGGACGCCTGGGACGTTAAGGACATATGGGACATTTAGGAGGCCTGGGACATTAGGGACATATGGGACATATGGGATATCTGGGACGTCTGGGACGTTTAGGATATATGGGACATCTAGGACGACTGGGACGTCTGGGACGTTAGGGACATATGGGACATTTAGGACGCCCTGGACATTAGGGACATATGGGACATATGGGACATCTGAGACGTCTGGGACGTTATTGACATATGGGACATCTAGGACGTCTGGGACGTTAAGGATATAAGGGACATCTAGGACGTATGGGACGTTAGGGACATATGGGAGATCTGGGACGTCTGGGACGTTAAGGACATATAAGACATCTAGAACGTCTGGGACTTTAAGGACATATGGAACATCTGGGACGTTAGGGACATATGGGACATTTGGGACGTCTGGGACGTTAGGGAGGTATAGGACATATGGGATATACTGGGACGTCTGGGACGTTAAGGATATATGGGACATCTAGGACGTCTGGAACATTAGGGACATATGGGACATATGGGACATCTGGGACGTCTGGGACGTTAGGGACATATGGTACATCTGGGACGTCTGGGACGTTAAGAACATATGGGACATCTAGGACGTTTGGGACGTCTGGGACGTTAAGGACATATGGGACATTTAGGACGCCTGGGACAATAGGGACATATGGGACATATGGGACATCTGGGACGCCTGGGACGTTAGGGACATATGGGACATATGGGACATCTGGGACGTCTGGGACGTTAGTTACATATGGGACATTTGGGACGTCTGGGACGTTAAGGACATATGGGACATCTGGGACGTTTGGGATGCTAGGGACATATGGGACATCTGGGACGTCTGGGACGTTAAGGACATATGGGACATCTAGGACGTCTGGGACGTCTGGGACGTTAAGGACATATGGGACATCTAGGGCGTCTGGGACGTCTGGGACGTTAAGGACATATGGGACATTTACTACGCCTGGGATATTAGGGACATATGGGACATCTGGGACGTCTGGGACGTTAGGGACATATGGGACATCTAGGACATCTGGGACGTCTGGGACGTTAGGGACATATGGAACATCTAGGACGCCTGGGACATTAGAAACATATGAAACATATGGGACATCTGGGACGTCTGGGACGTTAAGGACATTTGAGACATCTAGGACGTCTGGGACGTCTGGGACGTTAAGGAAATATGGGACATTTAGGACGCCCTGGACATTAGGGACATATGGGAAATATGGGAGGTCTGGGACGCCTGGGACATTAGGGACATATGGAACATATAGGACATCTGGGACGTCTAAGACGTTATTGACATATGGGACATCTGGGACGTCTGGGACCTTAAGAATATAAGGGACACCTAGAACGTCTGGGACGTTAGGGACATATGGGAGATCTAGGACGTCTGGGACGTTAGGGGCATATAAGACATCTAGGACGTCTGGGACGTTAGGGACATATGGAACATCTGGGACGTTTGGGACATATGGGACATCTGGGACGTCTGGGACGTTAGGGAGATATAGGACATATGAGATATCTGGGACGTCTGGGACGTTAAGGATATATGGGACATCTAGGACGTCTGGGATGTTAGGGAAATATGGGACATCTGGGACGCCTGGGACATTAAGGACATATGGGACATATGGGACATATGGGACGTCTGGGACGTTAGAGACATATGGGACATCTGGGTCGTCTGGGACGTTAAGGACATATGGGAAATTTAGGACGTCTGGGACGTTAAGGACTAATGGGACATTTAGGGCGCCTGGGACGTCTGAAACGTTAAGGACATATAAGACATTTAAAACGTCTGGGACATTAGAAACATATGGGACATCTGGGACGTCTGGGACGCTAAGGATATATGGGACATCCGGGACGTCTGAGACGTTAGAAACATATGGGACATCTGGTACGTCTAGGACGTTAGGGACATATAGAACATCTAGGACGTCTGGGACGTTAGGGACATATGGGTCATCTAGGACGTCTGGGACGTTAGGGACATATGGGACATCTATCACGTCTGAGACGTCTGGGACGTTAGGGAAATATGGGACATCTGGGACGCCTGGACATTAGGGACATATGAGACATATGGGACATCTGGGACGTCTGGGACGTTAAGGATATATGGGACATCTGGGACGTCTGAGACGTTAGAAACATATGGGACTTCTGGTACGTCTAGGACGTTAGGGACAAATAGAACATCTAGGACGTCTGGGACGTTAGGGACATATGGGACATCTAGGACGTCTGGGACGTTAGGGACATATGGCACATCTATCACGTCTGAGACGTCTGGGACGTTAGGGACATATGGGACATATGGGACATCTGGGACGTCTGTGACGTCTGTGACGTTAAGGAGATATGGGACATTTAGGACGCCCTGGACATTAGGGAGATATGGGACATATGAGAGGTCTGGGACGCCTGGGACATTAAGGACATATGGGACATATAGGACATCTGGGACGTCTAAGACATTATTGACATATGGGACATCTGGGACGTCTGGGACCTTAAGAATATAAGGGACACCTAGAACGTCTGGGACGTTAGGGACATATGGGATATCTAGGACGTCTGGGACGTTAGGGGCATATAAGACATCTAGGACGTCTGGGACGTTAGGGCCATATGGAACATCTGGGACGTTAGGGACATATGGGACATCTGGGACGTCTGGGACGTTAGGGAGATATAGGACATATGGGATATCTGGGACGTCTGGGACGTTAAGGATATATGGGACATCTAGGACGTCTGGGACGTTAGGGAAATATGGGACATCTGGGACGCCTGGGACATTAAGGACATATGGGACATATGGGACATATGGGACGTCTGGGACGTTAGAGACATATGGGACATCTGGGTCGTCTGGGACGTTAAGGACATATGGGAAATTTAGGACGTCTGGGACGTCTGGGACGTTAAGGACATATGGGACATTTAGGGCGCCTGGGACGTCTGAAACGTTAAGGACATATGAGACATTTAAAACGTCTGGGACATTAGAGACATATGGGACATCTGGGACGTCTGGGACGCTAAGGATATATGGGACATCTGGGACGACTGAGACGTTAGAAACATATGGGACATCTGGTACGTCTAGGACGTTAGGGACATATAGGACATCTAGGACGTCTGGGACGTTAGGGACATATGGGACATCTAGGACGTCTGGGACGTTAGGGACATATGGGACATCTATCACGTCTGAGACGTCTGGGACGTTAGGGAAATATGGGACATCTGGGACGCCTGGACATTAGGGACATATGAGACATATGGGACATCTGGGACGTCTGGGAAGTTAAGGATATATGGGACATCTGGGACGTCTGAGACGTTAGAAACATATGGGACATCTGGTACGTCTAGGACGTTAGGGACAAATAGGACATCTAGGACGTCTGGGACGTTAGGGACATATGGGACATCTAGGACGTCTGGGACGTTAGGGACATATGGGAAATCTATCACGTCTGAGACGTCTGGGACGTTAGGGACATATGGGACATATGGGACATCTGGGACGTCTGTGACGTCTGTGACGTTAAGGACATATGGGACATCTAGGACGTCTGGGACGCCTGGGACATTAGGGACATATGAGACATATGGGACATCTGGGACGTCTGGGACGTTAAGGACATATGGGACATCTGGGACGTCTGAGACGTTAGAAACATATGGGACATCTGGTACGTCTAGGACGTTAGGGACATATAGGACATCTAGGACGTCTGGGACGTTAGGGACATATGGGACATCTAGGACGTCTGGGACGTTAGGAACATATCGGACATCTAGGACGTCTGAGACGTCTGGGACGTTAGGGACATATGGGACATCTAGGACGTCTGGGACGTCTGGGACGTCAAGGACATATGGGACATCTGGTACGTCTAGGACGTTAGGGACATATAGGACATCTAGGACGTCTGGGACGTTAGGGACATATGGGACATTTAGGACGTCTGGGACGTTAGGGACATATGGAATATCTAGGAAGCCTGGAACATTAGGGACATATGGGACATATGGGACATCTGGGACGTCTGGGACGTTAGGGACATATGAAACATCTGGGACGTCTGGGACGTGAAGGACATATGGGACATATAGGACGTCTGGGACGTCCGGGACGTTAAGGACATATGGGACCTTGAGGACGCCTGGCACATTAGGGACATATGGGACATATGGGACATTTAATACGCCTGAGACATTAATGATATATAAGACCTTTGGGACATCTGGGACGTCTGGGACGTTAGGGACGTATGGGTCATTTGGGACGTCTGGGACGTTAAGTACATATGGGACATCTAGGACGTCTGGGACGTTAGGGACATATGGGACATCTGGGACGTCTGGGACTTTAGGGACATATTGGACATCTTGGACGTTAGGAACATATAGGACATCTAGGACGTCTGTGACGTTAGAGACATATGGGACATCTAGGACATCTGGGACGTCTGGGACGTTAGGGACATACGAGACAGCTGAGACGTCTGGGACGTTATGGACATATGGGACATTTGGGACGCATGGGATATTAGGGACATATGGGACATTTAGGACGGTTTGGACGTTGGAACCATATGGAACATCTAGGAAGCCTGGGACATTAGGGACACATGGGACATATGGGACATCTGGGACGTCTGGGACGTTAAGGACATATGGGACATCTAGGACGTCTGGGACGTCTGGGACGTTAAGGACATATGGGACATTTAGGACGCCTGGGACATAAGGGACATATGGGACATATGGGAAATCTGGGACGCCTGGGACATTAGGGACATATGGGACATATGGGACATCTGGGACGGCTAGGACGTTAGTTACATATGGGACATCTGGGACGTCTGGGACGTTAAGGACATATGGGACATCTAGGACATCTGGGACGTCTGGGACGTTAGGGACATATGGAACATCCAGGACGCCTGGGACATTAGAAACATATGAAACATATGGGACATCTGGGACGTCTGGGACGTTAAGGACATTTGGGACATCTAGGACGTCTGGGACGTTAAGGACATATGGGACATTTAGGACGCCTGGGACATTAGTGACATTTGGAACATATGGGAGATCTGGGACGCCTGGGACATTAGGGACAGATGGGACATATTGGACATCTGGGACGTCTGGGACGTTAGGGACATATGGGACATCTGGGACGTCTGAGACGTTAAGGACATATGGGACATCTAGGACATCTGGGACGTCTGGGACGTTAGGGACATATGGGACATCTGGGACGTCTGAGACGTTAAGGACATATGGGACATCTAGGACATCTGGGACGTCTGGGACGTTAGGGACATATGGAACATCCAGGACGCCTGGGACATTAGAAACATATGAAACATATGGGACATCTGGGACGTCTGGGACGTTAAGGACATTTGGGACATCTAGGACGTCTGGGACGTTAAGGACATATGGGACATTTAGGACGCCTGGGACATTAGTGACATTTGGAACATATGGGAGATCTGGGACGCCTGGGACATTAGGGACAGATGGGACATATTGGACATCTGGGACGTCTGGGACGTTAGGGACATATGGGACATCTGGGACGTCTGGGACGTTAAGGATATAAGGGACATCTAGGACGTCTGGGACGTTAGGGTCATATGGGAGATCTGGGACGTCTGGGACGTTAGGGACATATAGGACATCTAGGATGTCTGGGACGTTAGGGGCATATGAAACATATGGGACGTTAGGGACATATGGGACATCTGGGACATATGGGACATCTGGGACGTCTGGGACGTTATTGAGATATAGGACATATGGGATATCTGGGACGTCTGGGACGTCTGGGACGTTAAGGATATACGGGACATCTAGGACGTCTGGGACGTTAGGGACATATGGGACATTTGGGACGCCTGGGACATTAAGGACATATGGGACATAATGGACATATGGGACGTCTGGGACGTTAGAGACATATGGGACATCTGGGACGTCTGGGACGTTAAGGACATATGGGACATTTAGGACGCCTGGGACATTAGGGACATATGGGACATATGGGTCATCTGGGACGCCTCGGACATTAGGGACATATGGGACATATGGGACATCTAGGACGTCTGGGACGTTAGGGACACATGGGACATCTGGGACGTCCGGGACGTTAATGACATATGGGACATCTAGAGCATCTGGGACGTCTGGGACGTTAAGGACATATGGGACATTTAGGACGCCTGGGACATTAGGGACATATGGGACATTTGGGACGTCTGGGACGTTAAGGACATATGGGACATCTGGGACGTCTGGGACGTTAAGAACATATGGGACATCTAGGACATCTGGGACGTCTGGGACGTTAGGGACATATGGAACATCTAGGACGCTTGGGACACTAGAAACATATGGGACATATGGGACATCTGGGACGTCTGGGACGTTAAGGACATTTGGGACATCTAAGACGTCTGGGACGTCTGGAACGTTAAGGACATATGGGACATTTAGGACGCCTGGGACATTAGGGACATTTGGGACATATGGGACATCCGGGACGCCTGGGACATTAGGGACATATGGGACACATTGAACATCTGGTACGTCTGGGACGTTACGGACATATGGGACATCTGGGACGCCTGGGACGTTAAGGACATATGGGACATTTAGGAGGCCTGGGACATAAGGGACATATGGGACATATGGGATATCTGGGACGTCTGGGACGTTTAGGATATATGGGACATCTAGGACGACTGGGACGTCTGGGACGTTAAGGACATATGGGACATTTAGGACGCCCTGGACATTAGGGACATATGGGACATATGGGAGGTCTGGGACGCCTGGGGCATTAGGGACATATGGGACATATAGGACATCTGAGACGTCTGGGACGTTATTGACATATGGGACATCTGGGACGTCTGGGACGTTAAGGATATAAGGGACATCTAGGACGTCTGGGACGTTAGGGACATATGGGAGATCTGGGACGTCTGGGACGTTAGGGACATATAAGACATCTAGAACGTCTGGGACTTTAAGGACATATGGAACATCTGGGACGTTAGGGACATATGGGACATTTGGGACGTCTGGGACGTTAGGGAGGTATAGGACATATGGGATATACTGGGACGTCTGGGACGTTAAGGATATATGGGACATCTAGGACGTCTGGAACATTAGGGACATATGGGACATATGGGACATCTGGGACGTCTGGGACGTTAGGGACATATGGTACATCTGGGACGTCTGGGACGTTAAGGACATATGGGACATCTAGGACGTTTGGGACGTCTGGGACGTTAAGGACATATGGGACATTTAGGACGCCTGGGACAATAGGGACATATGGGACATATGGGACATCTGGGACGCCTGGGACGTTAGGGACATATGGGACATATGGGACATCTGGGACGTCTGGGACGTTAGTTACATATGGGACATTTGGGACGTCTGGGACGTTAAGGACATATGGGACATCTGGGACGTTTGGGATGCTAGGGACATATGGGACATCTGGGACGTCTGGGACGTTAAGGACATATGGGACATCTAGGACGTCTGGGACGTCTGGGATGTTAAGGACATATGGGACATCTAGGGCGTCTGGGACGTCTGGGACGTTAAGGACATATGGGACATTTACTACGCCTGGGATATTAGGGACATATGGGACATCTGGGACGTCTGGGACGTTAGGGACATATGGGACATCTAGGACATCTGGGACGTCTGGGACGTTAGGGACATATGGGACATATGGGACATCTGGGACGTCTGGGACGTTAGTTACATATGGGACATTTGGGACGTCTGGGACGTTAAGGACATATGGGACATCTGGGACGTTTGGGATGCTAGGGACATATGGGACATCTGGGACGTCTGGGACGTTAAGGACATATGGGACATCTAGGACGTCTGGGACGTCTGGGATGTTAAGGACATATGGGACATCTAGGACATCTGGGACGTCTGGGACGTTAGGGACATATGGAACATCTAGGACGCCTGGGACATTAGAAACATATGAAACATATGGGACATCTGGGACGTCTGGGACGTTAAGGACATTTGGGACATCTAGGACGTCTGGGACTTTAGGGACATATTGGACATCTTGGACGTTAGGAACATATAGGACATCTAGGACGTCTGTGACGTTAGAGACATATGGGACATCTAGGACATCTCGGACGTCTGGGACGTTAGGGACATACGAGACAGCTGAGACGTCTGGGACGTTATGGACATATGGGACATTTGGGACGCATGGGATATTAGGGACATATGGGACATTTAGGACGGTTTGGACGTTGGAACCATATGGAACATCTAGGAAGCCTGGGACATTAGGGACACATGGGACATATGGGACATCTGGGACGTCTGGGACGTTAAGGACATATGGGACATCTAGGACGTCTGGGACGTCTGGGACGTTAAGGACATATGGGACATTTATTACGCCTGGGACATAAGGGACATATGGGACATATGGGAAATCTGGGACGCCTGGGACATTAGGGACATATAGGACATATGGGACATCTGGGACGGCTAGGACGTTAGTTACATATGGGACATCTGGGACGTCTGGGACGTTAAGGACATATGGGACATCTAGGACGTCTGGGACGTTAAAGACATATGGGACATCTAGGGCGTCTGGGACGTCTGGGACGTTAAGGACATATGAGACATTTACTACGCCTGGGATATTAGGGACATATAGGACATCTGGGACGCCTAAGACATTAGGGACATATGGCACATTTAGGACGGTTTGGACGTTGGAACCATATGGAACATCTAGGAAGCCTGGGACGTTAGGGACACATGGGACATATGGGACATCTGGGACGTCTGGGACGTTAGTTACATATGGGACATCTGGGACGTCTGGGACGTTAAGGACATATGGGACATCTAGGACGTCTGGGACGTTAAGGACATATGGGACATCTAGGGCGTCTGGGACGTCTGGGACGTTAAGGACATATGAGACATTTACTACGCCTTGGATATTAGGGACATATAGGACATCTGGGACGTCTGGGACGTTAGGGACATATGGGACATCTGGGACGTCTGGGACGTCTGGGACGTTAAGGACATATGAGACATTTACTACGCCTTGGATATTAGGGACATATAGGACATCTAGGACATCTGGGACGTCTGGGATGTTAGGGAAATATGGGACATCTGGGACGCCTGGGACATTAAGGACATATGGGACATATGGGACATATGGGACGTCTGGGACGTTAGAGACATATGGGACATCTGGGTCGTCTGGGACGTTAAGGACATATGGGAAATTTAGGACGTCTGGGACGTTAAGGACTAATGGGACATTTAGGGCGCCTGGGACGTCTGAAACGTTAAGGACATATGAGACATTTAAAACGTCTGGGACATTAGAGACATATGGGACATCTGGGACGTCTGGGACGCTAAGGATATATGGGACATCTGGGACGTCTGAGACGTTAGAAACATATGGGACATCTGGTACGTCTAGGACGTTAGGGACATATAGGACATCTAGGACGTCTGGGACGTTAGGGACATATGGGACATCTAGGACGTCTGGGACGTTAGGGACATATGGGACATCTATCACGTCTGAGACGTCTGGGACGTTAGGGAAATATGGGACATCTGGGACGCCTGGACATTAGGGACATATGAGACATATGGGACATCTGGGACGTCTGGGACGTTAAGGATATATGGGACATCTGGGACGTCTGAGACGTTAGAAACATATGGGACTTCTGGTACGTCTAGGACGTTAGGGACAAATAGAACATCTAGGACGTCTGGGACGTTAGGGACATATGGGACATCTAGGACGTCTGGGACGTTAGGGACATATGGCACATCTATCACGTCTGAGACGTCTGGGACGTTAGGGACATATGGGACATATGGGACATCTGGGACGTCTGTGACGTCTGTGACGTTAAGGACATATGGGACATCTAGGACGTCTGGGACGTCTGAAACGTTGAGGACATATGAGACATTTAAAACGTCTGGGACATTAGAGACATATGGGACATATGGGACATCTGGGACGCCTGGGACATTAGGGACATATGAGACATATGGGACATCTGGGACGTCTGGGACGTTAAGGACATATGGGACATCTGGGACGTCTGAGACGTTAGAAACATATGGGACATCTGGTACGTCTAGGACGTTAGGGACATATAGGACATCTAGGACGTCTGGGACGTTAGGGACATATGGGACATCTAAGACGTCTGGGACGTAAGGAACATATCGGACATCTAGGACGTCTGAGACGTCTGGGACGTTAGGGACATATGGGACATCTAGGACGTCTGGGACGTCTGGGACGTCAAGGACATATGGGACATCTGGGACGTCTGGGACGTTAGGGACATATGAGACATTTAGGACGTCTGGGACGTTAGGGACATATGGAATATCTAGGAAGCCTGGGACATTAGGGACATATGGGACATATGGGACATCTGGGACGTCTGGGACGTTAGGGACATATGAAACATCTGGGACGTCTGGGACGTGAAGGACATATGGGACATATAGGACGTCTGGGACGTCCGGGACGTTAAGGACATATGGGACATTTAGGACGCCTGGCACATTAGGGACATATGGGACATATGGGACATTTAATACGCCTGAGACATTAATGATATATAAAACCTTTGGGACATCTGGGACGTCTGGGACGTTAGGGACGTATGGGTCATTTGGGACGTCTGGGACGTTAAGGACATATGGGACATCTAGGACGTCTGGGACGTTAGGGACATATGGGACATCTGGGACGTCTGGGACTTTAGGGACATATTGGACATCTTGGACGTTAGGAACATATAGGACATCTAGGACGTCTGTGACGTTAGAGACATATGGGACATCTAGGACATCTCGGACGTCTGGGACGTTAGGGACATACGAGACAGCTGAGCCGTCTGGGACGTTATGGACATATGGGACATTTGGGACGCATGGGATATTAGGGACATATGGGACATATGCGACATCGGGGACGCCTAAGACATTAGGGACATATGGCACATTTAGGACGGTTTGGACGTTGGAACCATATGGAACATCTAGGAAGCCTGGGACGTTAGGGACACATGGGACATATGGGACATCTGGGACGTCTGGGACGTTAGTTACATATGGGACATCTGGGACGTCTGGGACGTTAAGGACATATGGGACATCTAGGACGTCTGGGACGTTAAGGACATATGGGACATCTAGGGCGTCTGGGACGTCTGGGACGTTAAGGACATATGAGACATTTACTACGCCTTGGATATTAGGGACATATAGGACATCTGGGACGTCTGGGACGTTAGGGACATATGGGACATCTGGGACGTCTGGGACGTCTGGGACGTTAAGGACATATGAGACATTTACTACGCCTTGGATATTAGGGACATATAGGACATCTAGGACATCTGGGACGTCTGGGACGTTAGGGACATATGGAACATCCAGGACGCCTGGGACATTAGAAACATATGAAACATATGGGACATCTGGGACGTCTGGGACGTTAAGGACATTTGGGACATCTAGGACGTCTGGGACGTCTGGGACGTTAAGGACATATGGGACATTTAGGACGCCTGGGACATTAGGGACATTTGGGACGTCTGGGACGTTAAGGACATATGGGACATCTAGGACGTCTGGGACGTCCGGGACGTTAAAGACATATGGGACATTTAGGACGCCTGGCACATTAGGGACATATGGGACATATGGGACATCTAATACGCCTAGGACATTAAGGATATATAAGACCTTTGGGACATCTGGGACGTCTGGGACGTTAGGGACATATGGCTCATCTGGGACGTCTGGGACGTTAAGGACATATGGGACATCTAGGACGTCTGGGACGTTAGGGACTTATGGGACATCTGGGACGTCTGGGACTTTAGGGACATATGGGACATCTGGGACGTTAAAATTATATGGGACATCTAGGACGTTTGTGACGTTAGAGACATATGGGGCATCTAGGACATCTCGGACGTCTGGGACGTTAGGGACATACGGGACAGCTGAGACGTCTGGGACGTTAGAGACATATGCGACATTTAGGACGTCCGGGACGTCTGGGACGTTAAAGACATATGGGACATTTAGGACGCCTAGGACGTTAGGGACATATGGGACATGTGGGACATCTGAGACGCCTGGGACATTAGGGACATATGGAACATATGGGACATTTGGGACGTCTCGGGCGTCTGGGACGTTAAGGGCATATGGGACATCTAGGGCGTCTGGGACGTTTGGGACGTTATGGACATGTGGGACATTTAGGACGCCTGGGACATTAGGGACATATAGGACATATGCGACATCTGGGACGCCTGGGACATTAGGGATATATAGGACATCTAGGACGTCTGGGACGTCAGGGACGTTAGGGACATACGGGACAGCTGGGACGTCTGGGACGTTAGGGACATATGGGACATTTAGGACGTGTTGGACGTTAGGGACATATGGAACATCTAGGACGCCTGAATTATTAGGGACACATGGGACATATGGGACATCTGGGACGTCTGGGACTTTAAGGACATATGGGACATCTAGGACGTCTGGGACGTCTGGGACGTTAAGGACATATGGGACATTTAGGACGCCTGGGACATTAGGGACATATGGGACATATGGGACATCTGGGACGCCTCGGACATTAGGGACATATGGGACATATGAGACATCTGGGACGTCTGGGACGTTAGGGACATATGGGACATCTGGGACGTCCGGGACGCTAATGACATGTGAGGCATCTAGGGCGTCTGGGATGTCTGGGACGTTAAGAACATATGGGACATTTAGGACGCCTGGGACATTAGGGACATATGGGACATCTGGGACGTCTGGGACGTTAAGGATATATGGGACATCTGAGACGTCTGGGACGTTAAGGACATATGGGACAACTAGGACATCTGGGACGTCTGGGACGTTAGTTACGTATGGGACATCTGGGACGTCTGGGACGTTAAGGACATATGGGACATCTAGGACGTCTGGGACGTTAAGGACATATGGGACATCTAGGGCGTCTGGGACGTCTGGGACGTTAAGGACATATGGGACATTTACTACGCCTGGGATATTAGGGACATATGGGACATCTGGGACGTCTGGGCCGTTAGGGACATATGGGACATCTGGGACGTCTGGGACGTTAAGGACATATGGGACATCTAGGACATCTGGGACGTTAGGGACATATAGGACATCTAGGACGTCTGGGACGTCAGGGACGTTAGGGACATACGGGACAGCTGGGACGTCTGTTACGTTAGGGACATATGGGTCATTTAGGACGTCTTGGACGTTAGGGACATATGGAACATCTAGGACGCCTGAATCATTAGGGACACATGGGACATATGGGACATCTGGGACGTCTGGGACTTTAAGGACATATTAGACATCTAGGACGTCTGGGACGTCTGGGACGTTAAGGACATATGGGACATTTAGGACGCCTGCGACATTAGGGACATATAGGACATATGGGAGGTCTTGGACGCCTGGGACATTAGGCACATATGGGACATACAGGACATCTGGGACGTCTGGGACGTTTAGGACATATGGGACATCTAGAACGTCTGGGACGTCTGGGACGTTAATGACATATGGGACATTTAGGAAGCCCTGGACATTAGGGACATATAGGACATATGGGAGGTCTTGGACGCCTGGGACATTAGGCACATATGGGACATATAGGACATCTGGGACGTCTGGGACGTTATTGACATATGGGACATCTGGGACGTCTGGGACGTTAAGGACATATAAGACAACTAGGACGTCTGGGACGTTAGGAACATATGGAACATCTGGGACGTTAGGGACATATGGGACATCTGGGACGTCTGGGACGTTAATGACGTATGGGACATTTAGGACGCCCTGGACATTAGGGACATATGGGACATATGGGAGGTCTTGGACGCCTAGGACATTAGGGACATATGGGACATATAGGACATCTAGGACGTCTGAGACGTTAGGGACATATGGGAGATCTGGGACGTCTTGGACGTTAGGGATATATAAGACATCTAGGACGTCTGGGACGTTAGGGACATATGGAACATCTGGGACGTTAGGGACATATGGGACATCTGGGACGTCTGGGACGTTAGGGAGGTATAGGACATATGGGATATACTGGGACGTCTGGGACGTTAAGGATATATGGGAGATCTAGGACGTCTGGGACGTTAGGGACATATGGGACATTTGGGACGCCTGGGACATTAAGGACATATGGGACATATGGGACGTCTGCGACGTTAGGGACATATGGGACATTTGGGACGCCTGGGACATTAAGGACATATGGGACATATGGGACGTCTGGGACGTTAGAGACATATGGGACATCTGGGACGTCTGGGACGTTAGGGACATATGGGACATTTGGGACGCCTGGGACATTAAGGACATATGGGACATATGGGACGTCTGGGACGTTAGAGACATATGGGACATCTGGGACATCTGGGACGTTAAAAATATATGGGACATCTAGGACGTTTGTGACGTTAGAGACATATGGGGCATCTAGGACATCTCGGACGTCTGGGACGTTAGGGACATACGGGACAGCTGAGACGTCTGGGACGTTAGAGACATATGCGACATTTAGGACGTCCGGGACGTCTGGGACGTTAAGGACATATGGGACATTGAGGACGCCTAGGACGTTAGGGACATATGGGACATATGGGACATCTGAGACGCCTGGGACATTAGGGACATATGGAACATATGGGACAATTGGGACGTCTCGGGCGTCTGGGACGTTAAGGGCATATGGGACATCTAGGGCGTCTGGGACGTTTGGGACGTTATGGACATGTGGGACATTTAGGACGCCTGGGACATTAGGGACATATAGGACATATGCGACATCTGGGACGCCTGGGACATTAGGGACATATAGGACATCTAGGACGTCTGGGACGTCAGGGACGTTAGGGACATACGGGACAGCTGGGACGTCTGGGACGTTAGGGACATATGGGACATTTAGGACGTGTTGGACGTTAGGGACATATGGAACATCTAGGACGCCTGAATTGTTAGGGACACATGGGACATATGGGACATCTGGGACGTCTGGGACTTTAAGGACATATGGGACATCTAGGACGTCTGAGACGTTAAGGATATAAGGGACATCTAGAACGTCTGGGACATTAGGGACATATGGGAGATCTGGGACGTCTGGGACGTTAGGGACATATAGGACATCTAGGACGTCTGGGACGATAGGGACATATGGAACATATGGGACGTTAGGGACATATGGGACATCTGGGACGTCTGGGACGTTAGGGACATATGGTACATCTGGGACGTCTGGGACGTTAAGGACATATGGGACATCTAGGACGTTTGGGACGTCTGGGACGTTAAGGACATATGGGACATTTAGGACGCCTGGGACAATAGGGACATATGGGACATATGGGACATCTGGGACGCCTGGGACGTTAGGGACATATGGGACATATGGGACATCTGGGACGTCTGGGACGTTAGGGACACATGGGACATCTGGGACGTCCGGGACGT
Organism: Agriotes lineatus; assembly: GCA_940337035.1. Taxonomy (NCBI): domain Eukaryota; kingdom Metazoa; phylum Arthropoda; class Insecta; order Coleoptera; family Elateridae; genus Agriotes; species Agriotes lineatus. Next base: position 37,502 of record CALNHX010009889.1, read on the forward strand.
TAATGACATATGGGACATCTAGAGCATCTGGGACGTCTGGGACGTTAAGGACATATGGGACATTTACTACGCCTGGGATATTAGGGACATATGGAACATCTGGGACGTCTGGGACGTTAGGGACATATGGGACATTTGGGACGTCTGGGACGTTAAGGACATATGGGACATCTAAGACATCTGGGACGTCTGGAACGTTAGGGACATATGGAACATCCAGGACGCCTGGGACATTAGAAACATATGAAACATATGGGACATCTAGGGCGTCTGGGACGTCTGGGACGTTAAGGACATATGGGACATTTACTACGCCTGGGACGTTAGGGACATATGGTACATCTGGGACGTCTGGGACTTTAGGGACATATGGGACATCTGGGACGTTAAAAATATATGGGACATCTAGGACGTTTGTGACGTTAGAGACATATGGGACATCTAGGACATCTCGGACGTCTGGGACGTTAGGGACATACGGGACAGCTGAGACGTCTGGGACGTTAGAGACATATGCGACATTTAGGACGTCCGGGACGTCTGGGACGTTAAGGACATATGGGACATTTAGGACGCCTAGGACGTTAGGGACATATGGGACATATGGGACATCTGAGACGCCTGGGACATTAGGGACATATGGAACATATGGGACATTTGGGACGTCTGGGGCGTCTGTGACGTTAAGGGCATATGGGACATCTAGGGCGTCTGGGACGTTAGGGACGTTATGGACATGTGGGACATTTAGGACGCCTGGGACATTAGGGACATATAGGACATATGCGACATCTGGGACGCCTGGGACATTAGGGACATATAGGACACCTAGGACGTCTGGGACGTCAGGGACGTTAGGGACATACGGGAAAGCTGAGACGTCTGGGACGTTAGGGACATATGGGACATTTAGGACGTGTTGGACGTTAGGGACATATGGAACATCTAGGACGCCTGAATTATTAGGGACACATGGGACATATGGGACATCTGGGACGTCTGGGACTTTAAGGACATATGGGACATCTAGGACGTCTGGGACGTCTGGGACGTTAAGGACATATGGGACATTTAGGACGCCTGGGACATTAGGGACATATGAGACATATGGGACATCTGGGACGCCTCGGACATTAGGGACATATGGGACATATGAGACATCTGGGACGTCTGGGACGTTAGGGACATATGGGACATCTGGGACGTCCGGGACTCTAATGACATGTGGGACATCTAGGGCGTCTGGGACGTCTGGGACGTTAAGAACATATGGGACATTTAGGACGCCTGGGACATTAGGGACATATGGGACATCTGGGACGTCTGGGACGTTAAGGATATATGGGACATCTGAGACGTCTGGGACGTTAAGGACATATGGGACAACTAGGACATCTGGGACGTCTGGGACGTTAGTTACGTATGGGACATCTGGGACGTCTGGGACGTTAAGGACATATGGGACATCTAGGACGTCTGCGACGTTAAGGACATATGGGACATCTAGGGCGTCTGGGACGTCTGGGACGTTAAGGACATATGGGACATTTACTACGCCTGGGATATTAGGGACATATGGGACATCTGGGACGTCTGGGACGTTAGGGACATATGGGACATCTGGGACGTCTGGGACGTTAAGGACATATGGGACATCTAGGACATCTGGGACGTCTGGGACGTTAGGGACATATGGAACATCCAGGACGCCTGGGACATTAGAAACATATGAAACATATGGGACATCTGGGACGTCTGGGACGTTAGGGACATATAGGACATCTAGGACGTCTGGGACGTCAGGGACGTTAGGGACATACGGGACAGCTGGGACGTCTGTGACGTTAGGGACATATGGGACATTTAGGACGTCTTGGACGTTAGGGACATATGGAACATCCAGGACGCCTGAATCATTAGGGACACATGGGACATATGGGACATCTGGGACGTCTGGGACTTTAAGGACATATGGGACATCTAGGACGTCTGGGACGTCTGGGACGTTAAGGACATATGGGACATTTAGGACGCCTGGGACATTAGGGACATATGGGACATATGGGACATCTGGGACGCCTCGGACATTAGGAACATATGGGATATATGGGACATCTGGGACGTCTGGGACGTTAGGGACATATGGGACATCTGGGACGTCCGGGACGTTAATGACATGTGGGACATCTAGGGCGTCTGGGTCGTCTCGGACGTTAAGAACATATTGGACATTTAGGACGCCTGGGACATTAGGGACATATGGGACATCTGGGACGTCTGGGACGTTAAGGACATATGGGACATCTGGGACGTCTGGGACGTTAAGGACATATGGGACAACTAGGACATCTGGGACGTCTGGGACGTTAGTTACATATGGGACATCTGGGACGTCTGGGACGTTAATGACATATGGGACACCTAGAACGTCTGGGACGTTAAGGACATATGGGACATCTAGGGCGTCTGGGACGTCTGGGACGTGAAGGACATATGGGACATTTACTACGCCTGGGATATTAGGGACATTTGGAACATCTGGGACGTCTGGGACGTTAGGGACATATGGGACATCTGGGACGTCTGAATTGTTAGGGACACATGGGACATATGGGACATCTGGGACGTCTGGGACTTTAAGGACATATGGGACATCTAGGACGTCTGAGACGTTAAGGATATAAGGGACATCTAGAACGTCTGGGACGTTAGGGACATATGGGAGATCTGGGACGTCTGGGACGTTAGGGACATATAGGACATCTAGGACGTCTGGGACGATAGGGACATATGGAACATATGGGACGTTAGGGACATATGGGACATCTGGGACGTCTGGGACGTTAGGGACATATGGTACATCTGGGACGTCTGGGACGTTAAGGACATATGGGACATCTAGGACGTTTGGGACGTCTGGGACGTTAAGGACATATGGGACATTTAGGACGCCTGGGACAATAGGGACATATGGGACATATGGGACATCTGGGACGCCTGGGACGTTAGGGACATATGGGACATATGGGACATCTGGGACGTCTGGGACGTTAGGGACACATGGGACATCTGGGACGTCCGGGACGTTAATGACATATGGGACATCTAGAGCATCTGGGACGTCTGGGACGTTAAGGACATATGGGACATTTACTACGCCTGGGATATTAGGGACATATGGAACATCTGGGACGTCTGGGACGTTAGGGACATATGGGACATTTGGGACGTCTGGGACGTTAAGGACATATGGGACATCTAAGACATCTGGGACGTCTGGAACGTTAGGGACATATGGAACATCCAGGACGCCTGGGACATTAGAAACATATGAAACATATGGGACATCTAGGGCGTCTGGGACGTCTGGGACGTTAAGGACATATGGGACATTTACTACGCCTGGGACGTTAGGGACATATGGTACATCTGGGACGTCTGGGACTTTAGGGACATATGGGACATCTGGGACGTTAAAAATATATGGGACATCTAGGACGTTTGTGACGTTAGAGACATATGGGACATCTAGGACATCTCGGACGTCTGGGACGTTAGGGACATACGGGACAGCTGAGACGTCTGGGACGTTAGAGACATATGCGACATTTAGGACGTCCGGGACGTCTGGGACGTTAAGGACATATGGGACATTTAGGACGCCTAGGACGTTAGGGACATATGGGACATATGGGACATCTGAGACGCCTGGGACATTAGGGACATATGGAACATATGGGACATTTGGGACGTCTGGGGCGTCTGTGACGTTAAGGGCATATGGGACATCTAGGGCGTCTGGGACGTTAGGGACGTTATGGACATGTGGGACATTTAGGACGCCTGGGACATTAGGGACATATAGGACATATGCGACATCTGGGACGCCTGGGACATTAGGGACATATAGGACACCTAGGACGTCTGGGACGTCAGGGACGTTAGGGACATACGGGAAAGCTGAGACGTCTGGGACGTTAGGGACATATGGGACATTTAGGACGTGTTGGACGTTAGGGACATATGGAACATCTAGGACGCCTGAATTATTAGGGACACATGGGACATATGGGACATCTGGGACGTCTGGGACTTTAAGGACATATGGGACATCTAGGACGTCTGGGACGTCTGGGACGTTAAGGACATATGGGACATTTAGGACGCCTGGGACATTAGGGACATATGAGACATATGGGACATCTGGGACGCCTCGGACATTAGGGACATATGGGACATATGAGACATCTGGGACGTCTGGGACGTTAGGGACATATGGGACATCTGGGACGTCCGGGACTCTAATGACATGTGGGACATCTAGGGCGTCTGGGACGTCTGGGACGTTAAGAACATATGGGACATTTAGGACGCCTGGGACATTAGGGACATATGGGACATCTGGGACGTCTGGGACGTTAAGGATATATGGGACATCTGAGACGTCTGGGACGTTAAGGACATATGGGACAACTAGGACATCTGGGACGTCTGGGACGTTAGTTACGTATGGGACATCTGGGACGTCTGGGACGTTAAGGACATATGGGACATCTAGGACGTCTGCGACGTTAAGGACATATGGGACATCTAGGGCGTCTGGGACGTCTGGGACGTTAAGGACATATGGGACATTTACTACGCCTGGGATATTAGGGACATATGGGACATCTGGGACGTCTGGGACGTTAGGGACATATGGGACATCTGGGACGTCTGGGACGTTAAGGACATATGGGACATCTAGGACATCTGGGACGTCTGGGACGTTAGGGACATATGGAACATCCAGGACGCCTGGGACATTAGAAACATATGAAACATATGGGACATCTGGGACGTCTGGGACGTTAGGGACATATAGGACATCTAGGACGTCTGGGACGTCAGGGACGTTAGGGACATACGGGACAGCTGGGACGTCTGTGACGTTAGGGACATATGGGACATTTAGGACGTCTTGGACGTTAGGGACATATGGAACATCCAGGACGCCTGAATCATTAGGGACACATGGGACATATGGGACATCTGGGACGTCTGGGACTTTAAGGACATATGGGACATCTAGGACGTCTGGGACGTCTGGGACGTTAAGGACATATGGGACATTTAGGACGCCTGGGACATTAGGGACATATGGGACATATGGGACATCTGGGACGCCTCGGACATTAGGAACATATGGGATATATGGGACATCTGGGACGTCTGGGACGTTAGGGACATATGGGACATCTGGGACGTCCGGGACGTTAATGACATGTGGGACATCTAGGGCGTCTGGGTCGTCTCGGACGTTAAGAACATATTGGACATTTAGGACGCCTGGGACATTAGGGACATATGGGACATCTGGGACGTCTGGGACGTTAAGGACATATGGGACATCTGGGACGTCTGGGACGTTAAGGACATATGGGACAACTAGGACATCTGGGACGTCTGGGACGTTAGTTACATAATGGGACATCTGGGACGTCTGGGACGTTAATGACATATGGGACACCTAGAACGTCTGGGACGTTAAGGACATATGGGACATCTAGGGCGTCTGGGACGTCTGGGACGTGAAGGACATATGGGACATTTACTACGCCTGGGATATTAGGGACATTTGGAACATCTGGGACGTCTGGGACGTTAGGGACATATGGGACATCTGGGACGTCTGGGACGTTAAGGACATATGGGACATCTAGGACATCTGGGACGTCTGAGACGTTAGGGACATATGGAACATCCAGGACGCCTGGGACATTAGAAACATATGAAACATATGGGACATCTGGGACGTCTGGGACGTTAGGGACATATGGTACATCTGGGACGTCTGGGACGTTAAGGACATATGGGACATCTAGGACGTTTGGGACGTCTGGGACGTTAAGGACATATGGGACATTTAGGACGCCTGGGACAATAGGGACATATGGGACATATGGGACATCTGGGACGCCTGGGACGTTAGGGACATATGGGACATATGGGACATCTGGGACGTCTGGGACGTTAGGGACACATGGGACATCTGGGACGTCCGGGACGTTAATGACATATGGGACATCTAGAGCATCTGGGACGTCTGGGACGTTAAGGACATATGGGACATTTACTACGCCTGGGATATTAGGGACATATGGAACATCTGGGACGTCTGGGACGTTAGGGACATATGGGACATTTGGGACGTCTGGGACGTTAAGGACATATGGGACATCTAAGACATCTGGGACGTCTGGAACGTTAGGGACATATGGAACATCCAGGACGCCTGGGACATTAGAAACATATGAAACATATGGGACATCTAGGGCGTCTGGGACGTCTGGGACGTTAAGGACATATGGGACATTTACTACGCCTGGGACGTTAGGGACATATGGTACATCTGGGACGTCTGGGACTTTAGGGACATATGGGACATCTGGGACGTTAAAAATATATGGGACATCTAGGACGTTTGTGACGTTAGAGACATATGGGACATCTAGGACATCTCGGACGTCTGGGACGTTAGGGACATACGGGACAGCTGAGACGTCTGGGACGTTAGAGACATATGCGACATTTAGGACGTCCGGGACGTCTGGGACGTTAAGGACATATGGGACATTTAGGACGCCTAGGACGTTAGGGACATATGGGACATATGGGACATCTGAGACGCCTGGGACATTAGGGACATATGGAACATATGGGACATTTGGGACGTCTGGGGCGTCTGTGACGTTAAGGGCATATGGGACATCTAGGGCGTCTGGGACGTTAGGGACGTTATGGACATGTGGGACATTTAGGACGCCTGGGACATTAGGGACATATAGGACATATGCGACATCTGGGACGCCTGGGACATTAGGGACATATAGGACACCTAGGACGTCTGGGACGTCAGGGACGTTAGGGACATACGGGAAAGCTGAGACGTCTGGGACGTTAGGGACATATGGGACATTTAGGACGTGTTGGACGTTAGGGACATATGGAACATCTAGGACGCCTGAATTATTAGGGACACATGGGACATATGGGACATCTGGGACGTCTGGGACTTTAAGGACATATGGGACATCTAGGACGTCTGGGACGTCTGGGACGTTAAGGACATATGGGACATTTAGGACGCCTGGGACATTAGGGACATATGAGACATATGGGACATCTGGGACGCCTCGGACATTAGGGACATATGGGACATATGAGACATCTGGGACGTCTGGGACGTTAGGGACATATGGGACATCTGGGACGTCCGGGACTCTAATGACATGTGGGACATCTAGGGCGTCTGGGACGTCTGGGACGTTAAGAACATATGGGACATTTAGGACGCCTGGGACATTAGGGACATATGGGACATCTGGGACGTCTGGGACGTTAAGGATATATGGGACATCTGAGACGTCTGGGACGTTAAGGACATATGGGACAACTAGGACATCTGGGACGTCTGGGACGTTAGTTACGTATGGGACATCTGGGACGTCTGGGACGTTAAGGACATATGGGACATCTAGGACGTCTGCGACGTTAAGGACATATGGGACATCTAGGGCGTCTGGGACGTCTGGGACGTTAAGGACATATGGGACATTTACTACGCCTGGGATATTAGGGACATATGGGACATCTGGGACGTCTGGGACGTTAGGGACATATGGGACATCTGGGACGTCTGGGACGTTAAGGACATATGGGACATCTAGGACATCTGGGACGTCTGGGACGTTAGGGACAT